>CAUYRT010010776.1:0-80081 GCA_963574885.1 Lepilemur ruficaudatus
CCCCCCCCCCCCCCCCCCCCCCCCCCCCCCCCCCCCCCCCCCCCCCCCCCCCCCCCCCCCCCCCCCCCCCCCCCCCCCCCCCCCCCCCCCCCCCCCCCGGCGGGCCGGGAGAAGAAGACTCAGGTAGGGTCACAAGACCAGAACTCTGGGCAAGGGCTGGAATAGGACAGGAAAAAAGAAAGAGAAAGATCAGTGAGGAAAGGCAGAAGAGAGGAAATGAAGACCACACAATCTTAACGTGAAAAATAAAACACTGTCCTTATGCAGACCTCCCCCGCCATGCTCAGTGCCGCTGTGAGATCCAGCTCTGCAGAGCAGACGACCCTTTTTCTGTATGCGGAGAAAGAAGGAACAGGAAGGAACTCCACCAAATGTTCACAGTGAATCTGAGCGATGGATTATGGATGATCCTTTCCTCTTTATATCTTTTTATGCTTTCAATTTTCAAAAATTCCTTGTACAAGTTCAGAAACACACCATCATGGAACAAGGTTAAATAGAGGAAAAAGACATCAAGGTAGATCCTTTCACTCCACAAACCAGTTCCCAGTTGCTTTACAAATGGACTTTCCCCCAATTCTTCTCAGGGCATTGCAAATTACCTACACTGTCTTGAGAATTTCTCACATGCGTGCTTTCTTAAACTTTTGGGTCAGGCTTGACGGTTGGTGGGTAATTTTTTTCTTTGATAACTGCTCTTAATATATTCATTCATTTGTTCTCTGTTCCCATTAGATATCGAGGGTATTACAAAGATAAAAATCTCTCCACATGTCTCACGTTCAAGTCCCTTCTCTGGTATGTGCTCCAGGAGCAGGGCAAGTGCAGCCAAGCAGGGGGAGAGAACATTTCTGCCTGAAGAGATCGGGCCAACTTCGCAGAGGAGACGACGCTTGTACTTTCCCTTAAGGCAAATGGAATTCCAACAGGCGGAGGGGGAGGATGCCATAATCTCCCTGAAGGCGGGAACTATTAATGTTTCCCTTGTTCACTATTGATTCCCCCTGCTATTAGCATTGTCCCCGACATCTAGTAGATGTTCCACAAATATTTGTTTAATGAACGTTTGTGGGCAGGGTAGGGGCAAGAGACAGCATAACCAAATTCTCAAAGGCAGGGAAACAAGGTTTATTCATGCAAAAGCTAGTTGACTCTTGCAAAATGATAAGCTGCAGGAGAGGAACACTGGACATGTGAGCCAGAAAGCTATGTTGAGTCAAGGCTAAGGAGTACTCAGTAGGTAATCATGCTGGTGGGTTGGAAATAGTCATCTGCAATGGTTTTCAAACTCAGTAGGATAGATAGAAGGTGAAGAAACCAATTATAAATCTTCTAAAAGGGAATTGGGAAAATGTGGACAGGGGCCAGATATTTGAAAATGTGGAGGAATTATTGTTCATTTTGGTGTGACAAAAAATATTTTGGTAATCTTTTAGAGAAGCATAAGAAAATATTTACCAAGAAAATAGTCTGAAGTCTGAATTTTCTTCAAAATCATTCTGGAGATCTTGGGGTAAAGGAACAGATTTAAACAAGCACGGCCTGTATTGCTAACTGCTAAGCTCAGGGAGTGGCAAAGGAACCCTCTGGGGGGATGGCAATGTACTGTATGTTGATTGGAGTGGCAGTTAAGGGAAAAAATATAAAATATGTATTTTGATAAACATTTATTAAAAAGTCCATGCATTTTACTATATACAAATGTTATGTAGTGGATATTGGGTGATGTATAGACTGGGTTCATTTTACTACTGTCTTCAATATTTTTTATATGCTTGAAAATGTCCATAATATAAAGTAAAAAAAAAAAAAAAGAAAGAGAAGAAGACAGAAATATGCTGTAGTATTGGAAGCAGGAAAATTATTTAAATTACAGTGGTGGCATGCAATAACAGGAGACAGATTAAGAGTGACACTTTTCAGGTTAAAACAAGCAAGAAACCCCCTCATGTGCATTGAGTGGGTCCTGCCTCGCTGGAGCACTGACACAGCACCACCAGTATCGCAGAAAAGGGCATGGGTTGCTTCCACCCAGGCCCTGCAAGGAGAGAGTACAAAAGAATTCATTCCGTTTTTTTCCTGTTCCAGTTCTCATTTTCTCCAGCCAACTTCACTGTCAGCATCATCCAAGTGCCCACTTGATATTCTCATCATAAACTGGCTACTCTATCATCTCTCAAGGAAAAAACAGAGAAGAAATTTTCTTTGATGTGCTTTTGGTTGCAGGATTGAGACTTTCTCAGACTACTTAATAACGCACTCAGGAGGAAAGATATTTAGCGGTTTCCCAGGCAGGGCTTAATCCTAAAGGATCTAGCAAGGAGATGAGTGTCCCTGGGTGTCTTGCTCCTATCAGGACTGTATCCACAAAGCAGATCATATTGCCATTTTCCTCTCTGTAGATTTCTGTTTTATTTTAATATTTAGACAGTAGCAACCTCTCTGAGCATATTTTTCTACAGATTTAGTATTAAGATGTCAAAAAGTCACGATTACTTGATGCAAAAGTTAGGTAGCAGCAATAGTTGAAGAAAGTTTCCGCAACAAGGATGACTGGTCTTGACCGTGTACAAATGTAAACAACAGGCTCCAACGCAGTATGAGCAAGGGGAGCCATTGGTCCAAGGTTTACAATAACTACTGAATTACCAAATACATTCAAATGAAGTCAAATATGCCGTCACAGAGGTAGGCCGGCAAGGGTCAAGGAGCACGTTACTGGAGGCAGCCCCAACCTGGAAGTGAATTGTGATCCCAGCATCAGATGTTCCTTGTTCCGTCCCTTTTAACAGAATGCTGGTTTTGGTCGGGATGGTCCTCATCCCTCACATGGCCTCCTGCCTAAAGGGGAGCTGCCCCTTGCCCAGGCTCCAGGAGTCAGCCTGCTCAGTCGAAGCTCAACTGTTCCCTCACCAGTCATTTAATTAACTTCTGTTTCCCCTACTTAAATATAAACTGCGTGAGAATGTGGCTGTT
Source organism: Lepilemur ruficaudatus (assembly GCA_963574885.1). Taxonomy (NCBI): domain Eukaryota; kingdom Metazoa; phylum Chordata; class Mammalia; order Primates; family Lepilemuridae; genus Lepilemur; species Lepilemur ruficaudatus. Next base: position 2,977 of record CAUYRT010010776.1, read on the forward strand.
CATCTGCTCTGCCAAGAACCTAGCACAGTGCCTGGCACATAGTTCTTATTTAATAACTGTTGAATGGATTCATTTTTTTCATAACTCTTCAGCAAACATTAATCAAGCACCTACTACATGTCAGAGACTTTTCTGAGTGTGGGGATACAAAGCTATGTAAGACTCAGGAAGCCTGGTGGGTCAGTGTGGATGAGTTTGAAAGAAAAAAAAAGAAGAAGTCTGGTGGAGAAGACAGACGTGTAGACAAGGGCCCAACAATACACCCTAGTAAACACTGTCCTAGAGTTACACATAAAAGGCTGAGAGGGCACAGAAGGAGCTATGGATTTTCCCTGCAGGACTTGGGCACGGCTTCCCAGAACTTCAGACTTTGCAGCAGAGCTGGCAGGATGAGTAGATTTGGCAGGTGAAGGATTAATCTGACCATATAACTTGTTGTCCAAACCAGGACACTTGGGGGAATGAAGGGGGAGGATTAATAATTATACCAGGCAACAGGTGTGAATGGAGATTAATAATTACACCAGGCAGGCAACAGGTGTAAACCAGGCCGCGCGATCACTCTATCGGCCTCAGGAGCGGTGTGGGTGAGGACAGAGGCTGGAGAAAGCGTGTGGGAATGGCGGGAACGCCAGGCCAGCGCGTTGGAGTGTGGAGCTCGGAGCCAGGCGGGCGGCAGGAGGGGCTGAGGCTGCAGCCACTGGGGGAGGGCCAGGGCGCTGTCCTGGCAAAGAGCCTCAGCTTGGTCGCCGGCCACGTAAGGACTATGGGCAGACAGGCAACAGCTCTGGCGGGCACGTAGAGAAAGAACTGGAGTGGCACAGACGAGAGGGGAGAGGCCGGCAGAAGGCTGGTGCTGTGGTTATTGGGGGGATGATGGACACCCTGATCTCAAGCAGTATGGGGAAGGGGATTCAGAAGAAAAGACACACCCCAGGTACCCCTGAGGTGGAGTTGACCGGCCTGCAGGTGGGGAGGGGAAGGTGGAAGGGAAAAGAAGAAATGGATAATGCTTAAGTTTCCAGCCCTGGTGACTGGTGGCATTGGCTCTTTCCCCCCATCTGTGGTGACAGTGAGAATGACCTCAGTGGCTTGGCCGACTCTGAGAGTTGACTAGGAGCAGATATGGGAAACTGAATCTTGCAGGGGCCAAATGCCAAGCCAAGTGACCAATCCAAAACCTGAGTCACCAAATCCATAGGGTCAACACGGATGGAAAAGGAGTCTGGGTGCCTGGGGGGTGGGGGTCCAGAGTTGGGGGGAGAGCAGGGAGGTGGAGGAGGAGAAGCCTGGTTTCACGCTGATTTCCAAGGCCACTTTGAGCGTTTGCATCTCGTGCGCTGAGAGTCGTGATTCGGAGTGCAGCGGGGGGTGGCTGGATGGACACAGGGGAGAGCCAGTGAGCCATGGCCCCCAGGGTAGGGGGCAGACTGTGGGGCAGAGGAGGTGGATCTGTACGCAAAGCAAAGTCATGGAAGCGATGGGTGTTGGGGTGCCCAGAGCAGGAAGGAGCTCAGTACACATGAACAAATTGGCAATTTGTTTTGTCTATGAGTCCCTTGTGAGGTATTTCTTTTTACGTTATTATTTTTTTTATTGTGGTAAAATATGCATAACATTTATCATTTTAGCCATTTGTAAATGTACCATTTAGTGGCTTTAAATACATCCACAGGGTTGTGCAGCCATCACTATTATCTGTACCCCAATTTTTTCATCATCCCCCGTAGAAACTCTGTACCCACTCAGCAATAACTTACCGTTCTCACCTGCCCTCAGCCTCTGATAACCTGTGTTTTTCTATCTCTAGGAATTCGAATATTCCAGCTATTTCATATAAATAGAATCATATAATATTAGTCCTTTTGGGCCTGGCTTATTTTACTTAACAACATGTTCTCCAGGTTCATCTATGTTGTAACATGTATCAGAATTGTATTTCTTTTTATGGCTGAAGAATGTGCATGGTGGTCTATACCACGTGTTGTTTATCCATTGATCCGTCAGGGGACACTTGGGCTGCTTCCACCTTTCGACTATGGTGAATAACACGGCTATAAGCATGGGTGTACAAACATCTGTTGGAGTCCCTGCATTCAAGGATTTTGAATATATACCCGGAACCAGAATTACTGGGTCATATGGTCATTTCACGTGCAAGTTTTTGAGGAGCTGCCGCACCTTTCCCACAGCGCTGCGCTGTATTACCTTCCCAGCAGCCACGCACAAGGGTTCCAATTTCTCTACATCTTTGCTGACACTTGCTATTTTCTTTTTTCTTTGTTTTTAATGTAGCCATCGTAGTAGGCCCTTGTGAGTTAAGAGTAAGATCGTCTCCCTCCCGCCAAACATGCTCTTGGATGAGGAAAATTGAGTTTCAGGTCGGATGACTGAGGACTGGACTCTGGGCTCCATGAGCCACTCCGTGAGGTCTCGTCTGAGCTGACCTCTCTCTAAGGCTGTGGGTACACACACCCGCAAAGAAATTTATGCGGGAGTTTTTGCCAATGAGTGTTACAAAACTTTTTGCACGTTATATGTTGGAAAATCTTTCATTGGGCACTAGTGATATTAGGTAGGAGAACTGAGAATAGACCCTCAAAGAGACTCTTTATCTAGACCATATTTCATCATTTTGCAAGGTGGCTCATAGCAGTGTTACGAATGGACGTAAGACAGGTGGCAGCATGATTTGCAAAGGCCTGGGTGTGCCCGTCACACAATATATAGCTTAAGGAGCAAAGACAGAGCTTCACGAGGCTTCCATGTCATCCAGTCCCAATCACATCCACGGCTACTGTAACAACGGGAAAACACAAGAAGAAGCTACTAAGCTTGTAACTGTTGAACACTATTTTAGTTTTATTATAAAAGTAATGTATTTTATTTTTCTTTCTTCCTTTTTTTTTTTTGGAGACAGAGTCTTGCCCTGTCACCCTGGCCAGAGCACAGTGGTGTTATCATAGCGCACTGCAACCTCAAACTCCTGGGCTCAAGCAATCCTCCTGTCTCAGCCTCCTGAATAGCTGGGACTGCAGGTGTGAGCCACCACACCTGGCTAATTTTTCTATTTTTAGTGGAGATGGAGTCTTGCTCTTGCTCAGACTGGTCTTGAATTCCTGACCTCAAGTGATCCTCCCACCTGGGCCTCCCAGAGTGTTAGGATTACAGGTATAAGCCACCATGCCCACCATGTAATATATTTTCAGTAAGAAATGTTAAAATGAAATACAAAGAAGAAAAAGAAAGCCTCTGTAACTATTCCCCAGAGATAGTCATCATTAAGAGTTTAATTTATAACCTTCCTAATTTTAGGTATAAAATTATACCTATTATCTTACATGTTACCTTGAAACGTGCTTCTCTTTTTTTTTAACTTAACAATAGATTAAGGATACCTTTCTGGGTCAGGACACATACACCTGCCTTAATCTTTTAGGGGCTTGGGTAATGTTCAGTTGTGTGGACCATCGACATTTATTTAACCCTTCGCTATGACAATCAGTGCTTCCAGGAATATCCTTGAACATATTATCTTCATGTTCTTATGTGATAAGCTTAGTTTTTAAAAATAATAACAAGATTTAGCAGTGTGATTTAGGAAATGATCTGTGAAAAATCTATTAAAGATACCTACCACTTCTACGCTTTGGTGTTTCTGCGACACTGTGATCAGACACTGACCTGCAGTTTAAGAAGTAACTGACATGCTGAAAGGGGGAGGGTGTTTCCAGGTCTAACTCTCTAACCCCTGTACCAACCTGCCTCTCACCTTCCACTGAAGATTCATATCATAGGTCTTATTATTATTTAACCATTTTTAAGTGACATTGAGTACATTTCACATTTTTGTGCAACTATTACCACCTTGCACCTCCAGAACTGTTTTCATCTTGCAAAACTGTCACTCTGTACTCATTAAACAATAATTCCTCATTCCCCTCTCCCCCCAGCCCTGGCAACCGCCATTCTAATTTCTGTCTCTGTGAATGTGACTATTCTAGATACCTCAGGTAAATGGAATCATGTAGTAGTTTTCATTTTATGATTGGCTTGTTTCATTTAGCATAATGTCCTCAAGGCTCATTCATGTGTAGGTTGGGTGACAAATTTGTTTCTTTTTAAAGCTGAATAATATTCCATTGTATATTCATACTACATTTTGTTTATCCGTTCATCTGTCTATGGACACATGGGCTGCATTTTCACCTTTTGGTTATTGGTCTGTTGCCCGGAGTAGAATGTAGTGGCGTGATCATAGCTCATTGCAACCTCCAACGCCTGGGGTCAAGCGATCCTCCTGCCTCAGCCTCCCCAGGTGCTAGGATTATAGGCCTGAGCCCCCACATCGAGCCCACAAGTTATTTTGACTGAATTACTTTGCTAAGAAGAGGGGAGGAAAAAGATTACGGGTGAACAACCATGCATTCCTTTGATCTCCTTCGTCCTGTGGGCCTGGTCTGGTGCCGAGAGCTTACCTGCAGTATCTTATTTAATCCTTCCAACAGCCTGACGAGGTGGGGGTCTCACCAGTGCACAATGAAGAAACTGGAGCTGAGAGGCTTAAGCGCTTGTTCAGAATCACAAACTGAACATCTTGTGTGGCAGGGAGGGTGGGGGACACTGGGAGATTCAGTCAAGCCTTCTGACACCCTAAGTCTTGCCCTGAAGCCCTCTAGTAATTCAGGGTCAACCACTACTACTCCAGAGTTTTATAAACGTTTACTTTCCCATACTCGTTTTTTTGTCATCTATTTCCTATTTTCCCAGGAGTGATTAATGACAGAATCCTTATAATGAAGAACTCCTTTTTGTCTACAGGCAGCAGAAGAGGAGGCGGCAGCTCTGAGGACACTGTGCACCAGTCTGCCACAGGTTGGGCAGAGAAGCAGCCCCGGCTTGACCTGGGAGAGATAGGTGAGCATTTCCCTGTTACCTGAAAGACTTACTTGAAAAAATTCTAGCAAACCTGTCATTTGTGTAAACTCAATGTTTGTGCCAGAAAGCAGATATATCTGCTCCTGTGCGCAATTTTTGTTTAAAAAAAAAAAGTAAATTTCAGTGCACAACATACATAAATAAATACATAAAAAAGAAAATAAAAAAGTATAAATTGTGCCTAGTAATTTAAAAATAATGTCACATAAATTTGTGTTTTAAGTTTTAGAAACACTCAAATTTCCTTAATTTTTGAAATACTTATACCTTTATCTGGTTCAAAACACAAAAAAGTATACAGTAAAAATTCCCCCTTGCACCTTGTCACCCGGCTCACCCATTCCTGTTTCCTCGGTTCCAGGAAATCACCAGTCACAGTTTTGTGTATCTGACGGGAGTTTCTTGATGCTAAATTTATTTTGGAAGTTTTGCTTTTGCTTCACATTGCATGTTAGCTATTTCAATAGAGCATTATTTTAAAAAGAAGAAGTGGAAGCCACTGAGGAGCAGCTGGAGCATTACAGGAAACCCCCAGGGTGGCACACTGCCCCTCGCTGGGTGCCCTAGGTGGACTGATGAAGCTCAAATGGCAGAGAGGCCCTGTTGGGTGCTGAGATACACATTTGAATGTGAAAGTGACAGTAAAATCACAAGTTAAAGCCAAACATTTACAATGCAAACTCTAAACATATAAACTCTGGGAAAGCATATAGAAAAACTACACTCATTAATTTGAGAAATAGGAAGTAAAGAGAGGACAGACATTATATTCGTAGAAAAGACTTCAAAGCACAAGTAAAGAAAATCAGAGTTAGGACTGAGGACATTAGACACAGGTGCTGGAGGCTTTTTGGAATCTAGAGGATGTTGCATTTTCTTGTGCTATTTTTTTTTTTTTTTCCTGATGAACTTTCTCATTAGAGTTGAGCAAATGCTAAGGAGAAAATGGCAAACTTCAGCCTGGAGACGAGAGTCCGAGAAGCAGGCAGATACCGTGTAGCACTTAAGGAGCCTTCACATTTATTGTGTTGGTTAGAAGAAGATAAGATGCCTCTACGCATCAGAATTATTTTTATTTGCTTTGGAGTTGGACACCCTTAAAGCGTAGGTATTTATCAGGTGCAGCTCACTCAGTAACAAGTATTTACGGAGCACTAGCTGTTCTTTCCCAGGCGTTGGGAACAGAGCTACGCAAATGGACACGCTCCCTGTTCTCATGAGTTCACACTGAGAAGAGGGGATCAGGCGTTAGGCCGGGTCTCCTGGAGAAGGTGACGTGAGTTGAGGTCTGATGCTAAAAGGCTACCGTGCAAAGAACAGAGGAGAGTGCTCCAGGGAGAAGGAACGGCCAATGCAAAGGCTCGGAGATGCCATGGAGTTGTTGGTGTTTGAGGGACAAAACGGACAAACATAGTGGATGAGGGAAGAGGGGTGTGGGATGAAGCTGGAAAGATAGGGAGGGAAGGAGAAGGAGGAGGAGGAGGAGGAGGAGGAGAAGGAAAAAAGGAGGAAGGGCAGGAGGGAAGGCTCTAGTATGTGGTAGCATTTTTGATGACCTAAAGAGAAACAATCACTGTCTTCTCTAAATCCTTGTAATAATCCTTGTCTTCTCTAAATCACACCCTTGGCACGTGTCTAGTTTAAAGTCGTCTGTGTACATGTCTTCTTGGATGGCAAACGTTGAGGGCAAGACTTTTGTTCCTTAAGTGTCTTCCAGAAAGCCTTCACAGGTCAGAGGTACTCAGCGGCTATTTACAGACTAAATAAATGGAATCCAGACATACTGTGTCTTGCTGAATAACTGAGTGACCAGAAGGCATCATGTTTGTGTCCCAGGTTGTCAATGTGTTCTACACTTGATGGTGCGTCCTCTCTCTCTCCCTCTGCCTCCCTCTTTCCACAGAAGAAAAGAATGGCTAATGAAAGTATCTGGAAAGGCATTCCTTTCTCAAGTTAAGCTCAGCAGCTTTTGAACTTGTTCTAAACACCTGAAATGGTTGCATTATCCTCATCAGCATCTTGTTCGTCTCCTTTAGTCAGACACTGCTTACTGAGGAGCTAAGTAGACAAAGAAAATATTCTGGTCTGCATCTGTGTTCCCCAGAAGACAAGGTTTTCTCTTCGGCGACAGATCTATTGGTTTGATGTCTTCTTGAAGTTCTCTACCATGTTGAGTCTCAACAACAAATTGCAAGACTGGGATTCCAAATTGATTATGAAGAAAAGGGAACAAGGTTTTTTTTTTTTTTTTTTTTTTATAGACAGGGCCTTGCTCTGTCACCCAGGCTGGAGTGCAGTGGCGTCATCATAGCTCACTGCAGCCTCAAACTCCTGGGCTCAAGCGATTCTCCCACCTCAGCCTCCAGAATAGCTGGGACTATAGGCACGGAACATCACGCTTAGGTTAATTTTTAAAATTTTGTTTTGTCTTGCTGTGCAGCCCAGGCTGGTCTTGAACTCCTGGTGATCCTCGCACCTCAGCCTCCCAAAGTGGTAGGATTATAGGCGTGAGCCACTGTACCTGGCCTAGGAATAGGTTTTAAGGTAGGTAAATTCCACTGCTTATTATTGGTAGACAGGACAGTGGAGGTCCTAGAGATCATAACATTTGCTGGGTCACCTGGGTCGGATTGTCTTTTTGATATTCCACACTCTACTCCACAAACTCCCTGCAACATGTCCCAAGCCGCAGCTGTGGGCACATTCCGAGCTCCTTCCAGTTTGTGCTCCTGCAGACAGCCTTCCCTCTCCTGGGAGACCACATTCCCCCCACCTCCACCCTCCATCCTACTAGACTAGATTGCGAAGCTGTCCTCAGCTTGTCCCCACTGCAGACAGAGCCGGTTCCACCCTCCTCAGAGCTAACAGCACTTGGTTCTTCATTCTCTTAGCTCATTTTCCATAAAAGTCACTTGACTAACCCAATGGACTGTGTCCTTCCTGAGGGCACAGATTTCTCTCATTCATTAGTAGATGATCGATAGATATTTGTTTCAATGAATGGACCCACATTTCAGTTTTTTTTTAATTTTTTTTAATTTTTTTTTTTGAGACAAAGTCTCACTGTGTTGCCCAGGCTAGAGTGCCGTGGCGTCAGCCTAGCTCACGGCAACCTCAAACTCCTGGGCTCAAGCTATCCTCCTGCCTCAGCCTCCTGAGTAGCTGGGACTACAGGCATGCGCCACCATGCCCGGCTAATTTTTTCTATATATTTTTTAGTTGTCCGACTAATTTCTTTCTATTTTCTGGTAGAGACGGGGTCTTGCTCTTTTTCAGGCTGGTCTTGAACTCCTGACCTCGAGCCATCCTCCACCTCGGCCACATTTCAGTTTTAAATAGAGCATAACAGGGTTGTGCATTTGGCTCTCTTCTTTTAAACCTCAATTCAAATAATGACTAAGTTTTAGATATATTGGCTATGTGCTATCCTGCCCAGCATCTATCAGGCATGTGTCCATTGTGTAGATAACTCAGATTTACTTGTCTGAATGAGAAGTCAGCCTTGGAAAGTAAGTCACTGATTTGTTGATTCAAACTAATAAAAGAACATTACATCTACTGCTGGATGGCTGGGTGATATTAATTAATGCCACGAAGAAGGCTGATTCATTCAACAGGTAGGGCAGAGAAGGGGCGACCCTCTGGGAGTGGATCCCGGCCTGCTCTTGCTGAGTATCGCAGTGATGAATGGCGTACTCCCTCGTATACAAAATAAGCATGAAATGATGGATCTGCAAGGTCATTGTAAGGGTTACATTGGAAAATATCTAAAGTACTAATTAGGTGACTGGCACATAGCAGGGGCTCATAAATCTGATGGTGCAAACTGGTGGCCTGAGGGCTGTATTTGCCCACCCTGACTTTTAAAATGTTGACTTTGTTCATTCAAAGCTCTCCACTTTGTGCTGAGTGCTAGGCACTATTCTAAACACGTCTCCATGTTTTATTCTTCATCTTTTATCCTTGCAACATAATTACTACCCTTATTTTACAGGTGAGGAAAAGAAGACAAAGAAGTAACTATTTGAGTATACATATTTTGCAGCTAAAACTTGTATGTAAGTCCCCAATGAGTCAGTGCCTCTCGACCTTATCCTCCAGAATCAAAATGAGGTACTTTTACAAAAGCTGGTCAAGGCCAGGCCAGGGGGCTCATGCCTGTAATCCCAGTGCTTTAGGAGGCCAACATGGGAGGATCCTTGAGCCCAGGAGTTTGAGGTTACAGTGAGTTATGATGGCGCCACTGCACTCCAGGCTGGGTGACAGAGCAAGACCTGTCTCTAAAAATAAAAAGGGACAAACAAAAAGCCAGTAGAGCAGAGAGGACACAAGTTTGGCCTCTGGAGCCAAGTTCAAGTCCTGGTTCCATATCTTACTAATCGCACAACCTTGGAAAAGTTATTTCTGTGCCCGGGTTTCCTCATCTAGAAAGTGAGGATAATCATAACACCTGCTTCTCTGGGTTGTTATGAGAATTGGATAAAATACTTACTGCATGGATAAATCCTTTATCCCTGTCATCATGAAGGTCTTATGACCCTTCTTTCTCTCCTCGCCACCACTTTCCTTCCTACCCCATCACAGGCAAAGCTTCACTCATTAATGTGAGCTGATGCAAAGCCACATGCCTTCAGGGAGAAGAGAGGTGGCAGAAATATATGAAGAGACCTAAGGTAAACTGGAGACAGGATGAATAACAGAAAGTATGAGGTGGCCTGTAAGGAATCGGAAAGTGCAGGATTACGTGAAGGTATTCAAGTGAGAACATTTTAAAATGCTGTGCTGGCCAAATGAATTAACGTTGGCCCTAGTTCATTTACTTGCTTGGTCCCTGGAGGTATCTGGGTATATTTTGCAGCTCACACATTCAGAAAGGCCCGAAAGGAGTCAGTTGTACACAAACTCATCTTTTGCTAGGCACAATGCAGCTCTTTGTAAAGCAGATACAGCTGCAGCTAAAAACTGTGCTCTAAAACCAGATTGCCCTTTCCAAGCTCTGGGTGCAAGAGTGCGGAGTTCCAGCCAAATTTAATCTCCAACTGCATTACATATAGTAAAGACCACCCCAGTACGACACCTAGCACATTGGAGAACCTTTTTGTGTGTTCCTCTCCCATCAACTCTAGGTATTGCAAGGCTCTGCAGTTAGGTTCTATGACATTACCTGTGAATTTAGATGGCTCTAACATCAACTAGACACAACTCCAGTTAATTCTATCAGAAATCCATTTTTAAAAGGCCTCGGTCTTATATGAACTTACGTGTAAAGCTGTGGCTTCTGTTCCTGTGAGGACTGGGATGTATGAACACAGGGGCATATTGGTGGGCAGCGTGGGTGGAGGCAGGGCTCAAATTCTGGCACATCATACCTGTTTGCTGGAGCAGGATAGCAAGTGGGGAGGACAGGATGACCACAGACACTGTTCAAAATGGGCAAGATGCACATGGTTCAGGGGCATGGTGACACTGGGGTGAGGCCCAGGAAAGGCCTACAGGTCTGAGATGTAAAAGCTCAAATCCAGACGGGGGGGGGGGACACAGCAAGAAGAATTCAGGCGGGTGACGCTTGCAAGTCCACAGAGGGAAGCCCCCCCCACCCCGCTTCCACGGAGGCAGGCGCCTGGAGAACCAGGCCGGCTACCATGGGACTTGGCTATATTCATTCTGCATTTTTCCCCCCAAGCAAGCTTATAATGGAATCACTATGGAAACAGAATTCATGTACCAGAAATCTATTTTTCACCTAAATTTTGTTTGAACGCTTTGCTGTGTTTTTGGAATGCTTTGAATCGGTGAGGCGAAGCATCCCTGAGTTTAGAGCTTTGTCTGAATTCAGACGCTCAGCCCAGAGAAGCACCCCATCACTGGTTCGCCAACCAAAAAGTCTCACAAGCTTTCTAACAGAATTTATGAAGTTATTCTACAGACTTGAACTACTTTCTCAGATGGGAAAAAAAATAACGCTGAGCCGCCAGACGTGGAGAACAGGGTGCAATGACGAATTTTATAAAAGCGGAAAAGAGGAACTATCCATCAAACCAGCTAGCACTGCTCAAGTATTCTTCACGGGACATTTTCTCACTGGTGGGACTTCGTGTCGCCGGTAACATCATCATCACTGCTGGGCTGAGCTCGTCCCTACTTTGCAGCTCCATGTGCAGACATTCAGAAATATACTCTGAATTTACGGCCAACAAGCAGGCAGGAAGGCAGAATACGCTCCCGTCCATTACTTGCCTTTCTTCTTAATTCAGAGGCAAACATATATAATTTGTTCTTTGCCTCATTTTTATTTAATTCCTTTGTCTTTTTCTCAGCTCTGGTGTTTGACCCAGGTGAGTCACCCAATATATGCAAAAAGAAACAAACCAAGCTTGGGACACATGCCCGGGATATCTTACTTCTACAGAAGCAAGTTTCCTCCCACCCCACCCAGAGTTACTCTGTTTCGGCAGCGCGGACTCCTCGCTGTCCCTCCGCCCGTGGCAGGGCGCAGGGAGTCAGTTTCCGGCAGCAGCCACCCAGGTCCCCGCCGCCGCCCCCGCAGCGCCCGGGGCCTCCCCCACCCACGGCACGCCCCTCCGCAGCCAGCGCCTGCGACGCGCCGGCTCTAGGACCGCGAGGGACGCGGGCAGGCGCAGCCGCCCGCCCCCGGCCCCGCCCCCGGCCGCGCGCGGGGTGGGGCCGGGCCCGAGCTCCCCGCACGCGCTCCCGGGCCGCGGGGGCGGGCGCCGCGGGGTGGGCGGGGCTGCGCGCGAGGCGGTCCGGGCACGGGCGGGGCCGCTGGGCCGTGCAGCTGCGGGCGGACCGGGCGTTAGGGCCTCGGCGGAGCCGCTTCCCAGCCGCTGGGCGGGGTGCGCGGCGGCAGGCTTCGCGGGCAGGCGCGGGCCCCGAGGCAGCGGCTGCGCCCTGCGCCGGGGCGGAGCCGGGGGCGGGCGGGCAGGCGGCCGGCAGGCGGGGGCTGGGGCCCGAGGCCGGGAGTGCCTGAGCGCCGGCGGCGGCGACGACGGCAGCGGCAGCCCAGCAGGCCCGGTGCGTGGGTCCGCGGCGGCTCGGGGTCCGCCCGCGGGCTGCGGTGCGAGCGGGCGGCCCGGCTCCCCTCCTCCCCCGCCCGCCGCCGCCGTGATTGGGTGGAAGATGGCGCTGGGCGGATGGAAATCCTAATGACAGTCTCCAAATTCGCCTCCATCTGTACCATGGTAGGTGCTGCGGGCGCCCGGCGGGGCGGCCCGGGACCCCCTCGGGCGGCGACGCGGCGCTGGTCCCCGCTCCTCCCCGCGGGGCCTGGCGCGGGGGCCGGGGGCCGGCGGCCGGCGGGGGCGGCTGGGCGGCGCGCGGGCCGGGAGCGCGGGGGATTAGCCGCCCGGGCGGCGGGGGAGGGGGAGCCGCCTGGCGGGCCGGGGCGGCGCGAGGTGGCCGTGAGGGGGCGACCGCGCCGGACGTGGCGGGTGGCCTCGCGGCTCCAGCCTTCCCGCGGCGCGCCCGGCCGGTGGGGGCGCGGGGGTGGGCGCGCGCGGGCCGGAGCGCGGCTCCGGGCTGGGGTCGCGGGGAAGGGGCGCGGAGCGGCGCCGGCTCCGTGTCCGTCTGGCTGAGCGCCGGGCGGGGAGGTGTCCCGGGCGGACGGGCGGGAAGGAAGGGTCTCGGACGGGCCGGGCTGGCGCTCTTTCCCGCCCCAGGAGAGAAGACGGAAGTCAAGTGCAGATTTCCTCGTCGCGCCCGACCCCGGCTGGGGGAAAGGGGTGTGTGTGAGGGTGGAAACTTTAAATAAGTGCTGTTGGAATTTTCTCCATTTTCTACTCTCTCAAAGGCACGAGCTCTCTCGTTTTCCAGCCCTGTGTCCAGGTGGCAGTCTCGTCACTGGGAATCGGCGTTGATCTTGAAAAGCAGCGTTAGCTTTCCTGTCATTTGTTTACTTCGACGCACCAGACACATCTGCGTGTGGCTTTTCCGTGTGTCTGTGCGGGGCCTGACTGCAAGGGCGATTGTGTTTGTTTTATCGGGGCTTTGAAATACGGGAAGAGTGCTGATGCGCGTTGAAAGTCCCGAATGCAGCGAAACGTGGGCGCGTTTAAAACTTGGTGTTTCGTGCGTGGTCAAAAGGGCCACAGTTTTCCACATGAGGAGACCATGTAGTTTCATTAGCTGCTCCTGAGCTTATCTATGGGGATCCTAATTTGTGAGTCATCACCGAAAAAAGTTATTCTTTGCAACGTGGGCCTGGTGGTTACTAAAGACTTCTGAAATCTTCTGTTTCTTGTCTCACTGGCCCCTTTAGAAAAATGCAACCGATTCCTTATAGGAGATCCCCAGGCAATCTTCCATCTAAGGGGGGTACATTTTATGTATCTTTCTCTAACGAGTGGTCAATCAGATCAGAAAGATGCTATGAAAGCATATTCTTTACTGCACGCGGAGGAACAGTATAAAATATGGCTGAAATCAGGTGGACTTAAAATCTACGGTCTTAAAAGAAATCCTGCTGAAGGATGAATCATTGAAGAATTTATATCCCCAAGTGGATGATTGTTCTTTCTCACAATTTACATCGTTAGGAAAGCGTTCGTATTAAAGGGACTACATTAAAACGATTTTCCGAGAATTCTTTGCGCTGATTGTCTTCAGATATGCCAATTGTTATTCAGTCTCAAAAAACGTGATAATTAGGCCTTTCACTGTGATAATTTTTCCATATTGCTGAGCTACACCCATCGTTGGGTCATGGTTTATTGTCAAAGTCTAAGGTTTCAGGAGTGGTGTGATGCTCTTTACTGTTGTTCATTCACTCAAGTATGTCAGGTATACATTTGGCACCTACTAAATGCTAGAGACTTACTGAGTGCTGGGGATACAGTCGTGTTTGAGACAGTCCCTGCTTTCATGGTGTTTACATTCCTGTTGATGGAGACAAACAGTATTCAAATAAACATCAATAAATGCATGCCAGAATTAGGACAATGAGACATGGATTTGCCAAGTTCACACATTGAGTAAGTGGGATTCTGAGCTCAAGGATGTCAAATGCTGAAGCTCTTTCTAGGGCATCCACTCAGGTGCATTAATTATGTGTGTCATGTGTGTATTGGCAAATACAGAAAGTGTCTGGCCAAGTGAGATTGTTCCAAAGGTACTATTAAAATTGGGTGTGTCTGTATTCATATTTGAATACGTTCTAATGCATTCCCAAAATAGTGCTAAATATCTCAAAGTCATTTGCAGTCTTTTTAAAATTTTTTTTGTGGAGATGGAGTCTTGCTGTGTTGCCAAGGCTGGTCTGGAACTTTTGGCCTCAAGTGATCCTCCCACCTTGGTCTTCGAAAGTGCTGGGATTACAGGCGTAAGCCACCACACCTGGCCTCAGTCCCATTCTTTAAAGAAAATTGCCATCCGTCTTCTGAGAATTACAAAATTGATGATGAAGAAAAACAAAGGTACTTACCTTTGTGCCTTTGTAGTTGCTGTTTTGCTAGGCTTGGAACACTTTCACTGTCCTTGTCTTGTGGGTTTGTACCTGTCTCAAGCAGGTAGCCTTACTTGAATAAGCCTACCCCTGTCCAGCCTACCCTCTACCCTCCTCATGTAATTTCATTTTTGTAATCTCAGTGGTACTTACCATTCCCATTATGTTGCAAAATTCCCCCTCTTCTCTTATTAGAGTGTGAGGGCCTTAAGGGGAAAGACTGTCACTTATTTCTGCAGTTTGATCTGGAGCACTCACTTCTGCATACAATGAACAAGTTTCTCAAAGTCTTTCATTCCTCCTACCTGTGTCTGCAGTGAGTTTGGTGAAACAGATGAGATTGGGGGTGTGTGTGTGTACTGGTGGAGAGAAGATGGGTGGACTTAAAAGAGAATGATACTTCTGAGAGAATCAGCAGCTGTGAAAACATTTAGGATGAGTTGAAATTTTCTTCTAAAAATATTGAAGTGCATATAATTTTTTCATTTGTCAAAATAAGGTACCTGGGCAAATCTATAATACCTTAATTGAGTTAAGTAACTGTTAAAAACAATTCTCTTTAGCTGTGTCTCATTTTAGATCACTATTGTTTTGCTTACACGTGAAAATTAGTAAAATTTGTTTTTCTTTAGTATGATAGCCTGACTCAAATGAGTGATTATGTTTAGATTGCAATGAATAAATTTTCGAAGGTACCTCTAGAAATGCTTTTTTTTTTCCTTAAAATAATACATTTTCAGTATCACATAGTATTTGTTTTGCCTTTGAAGTAGTTTCAGACTTAAGGGCCTGGCACAGAGTAGCTTCCTAATGTTTAATATTAATAAGTGTGAAATAATGGGAAGAGTGACAGAGTACATGTAGAGGGACCCTGTTCTGCAATTGAAATGGAGGTCATAGAGCAGTATTTGGTGGCTAATCCGGGTGGTCCAGCATGGTTGCTTCGAGGCAGATACTACTTAACAGCTAGCTCCATAAATGTTAGCTCTGACTGTTACCATTGTTGTCTCTGAAGGGATTGTTGGGTAGGGATTGTCCTAGAAGGGGATTGGGCAAAGGAGAAATTGCTGCAGGGGGTGGGTGGAGTTAGATCTTGGAATGGCACTGGCCTGGCTGCTTGCCCACCCCTAGTCACAAGGGGGTGAGGTAGATCCATTACAACATGGTGTTAATGAGGCCAAGGCCACAAGTTAGGTGCTAAGTGAGTCTGGTAGGCTTTACTTCTGAGAACACCTGTGCCTAGCACAGCATCTTGAGCATGGTCAACTTTAAACTACTTGTTGAAGAAAAGGCATAGGTGAAGTTGGCTTTTTGCTTTTTCTCATTATCTGAGACTCACTGGGGCTCCAGGTAAGAGTATGTGTGGTCAGTGCAATTTTCCCCCATTCTGAAAAAAAGGAAAGTGGGGGGAAGTGTCAAAGCCTGTGCTTTTGTTGGGTGTGTGTGCATGTGTGATAGTTTCTTTTAGTTGCCAGAATATTAAATGATAAAATTCCTTGTTCCTTCGCAAGAAATAGAGTAGATGTAATTCTTTTATTAATAAAATCATTATTTTTATTAATATTTTATTAGTAAAAGTGCTTCTGTGATACAACATTCAAGTGTGATTTGCTATTGTTTTATCTAATTTTTGCTGCATATACTGTAAATGTTGATTTAAGAAGAAAGAAAGCCTGAAAAATAAGGAGTCTTTTATCATATAAATAGATTGGTCAAGGGAATATTTGAGCTTAGTAGAGACAGACCATTTATAAAAAGTATTGTAAAAGTTTTATTTAAGCCTGCTGATCTTTTGAATTTAGCTAACATACGTTTAACGTGTCATTAAAAATGATACATTCTCATTGTAGTAGAAAATCTGGAAAATATAGACAGCAAAAAGAATGTAACTTATTTTACCTTCTAGAGCATATTTTGACATTTTATAAAACTTGAGTTATATTCCCTAGATACAGTTTTATATTGTTTTCCCATAAGTGATCGTCGTGTTAGTTTTAAAATTTGCTCAATTTTAGGATAAACTTGGGGAGTTTAATGTTTTCGAATGAGGAGATGGCAAGATTAACTCGGTAATAGCATACTAAGTTGTTGACAGGTTATGTGTTTAGTGATTATTAGAGGGTAAAGTTATATGGTTAGTAGAAATAGGAGATGGTGGGTTTATTCTAATATTAGGCACTTAGTCATCACAAAGGTAAGACTATTGGGATCTGAAACTTAAAATGCTTACGAACTGTCGTTTCAAATCCATAGTCAGTTATGTAGCGTGTGTATAAATGTTACGGTCTTAGGTGGCTTTGCTTACCTTCTGGTGGCTTTCTCCTTCCACCTTAGGCTAATTTTATAATAGATCTCAGAGTAGGTTAATTATCTACCCTACTGTGATCCACGTTGGCCAGTTTCAGCCAGACTTTATAACAACATGTCTTGTCTTAATTCTAGGCTTTTGACCACGTCCTCAAAGATAGAGTCTACCTCCTTTTGTCACTTACTATGTTCATTTTTCCCTATCTTTAAAGCCATATTCTAGCTCTTCTGAAACTTTTAATGTCTCTGGAAAGATTAAGCATTTATATATTTTGTATAATTCTTTTCCATAAACCTTAATTTTTTAGATTGAAAACAATCTAATTTTATTTTGGTTTCTCTTTTAGTAGCCCTGTTCCAGAAACTTAATATAGTATTTCATTACATATTTGACAGCATGGTATAATAAAAAGAGCAGTTGGACCAGAAGGTAAATTCTAGTCCAGATTTTGACATTTAGATGTGTGTGTAGGGGAAAGTCTCTTAAAACTTTCTGAGTTGATTTTTCTCATCTGTGAAATAAAGGGATTGGACTAAACGATCTTTAATAAATATTCCTTATATATTTGTTTTCTTCTGAATCTAAAATTCTGATCCTTTGAGAGTTTATAAATGGTTATTGATATCATTGTCATCATTTTGGGAGCTCTAATCATGTTTTAGATAATATAAAGAGTATGGAATTTGACATAGTTAAATATGAATTTTGCCTGGTTTCAAAGTTTTTTTTAATGTTATAGAATTTATGGAAAATTACAGTCTGAAGTAAATATATTTTTCTTCCTTTATAACCATTTACTAGAGGTTAGTGATACCACCATTTTAATCACTGACAGACTAATCCACAAAGCTGTTTACTCAGTTTTGACGCTTTTTTCTTTGCCAATACCATTCTTATAGAAAAAGGATTTGAACCTTTTTGAGATTCCAGATTTATTTCCCTAGCTGTGAGTGTGACCTGGGATGTTACTTCTCTTTGCCATGGTTTTCTTACCTGTCCGCTGGGGGTCAAATGACATCTAGTAGACTCGTACCTGGTCATGGTAATCAGTGTGTCGTGTTGGCCGTTACTGTTATTACTGTTTGTGATTGGCTCCCCTCTGTGTGGTAAGAAGTACCCATTGGCACAACTGATCACTCTGTTAGCTCAACAAATACTAACCAAAATTGAAATTGTTTTATGAAATATAATTATGTCAGTTCATTTTCATCATAAGAAACGTTAGTTTATCGGTGATACATGCGTCTGAGGAAACACTAATTTATTTTGAAATTAAGTGGATTAAATTATAACATTAAAGCTAAGAATGTAGATTGTCTTTCCCTGGTTTGAATAGTTTGTAGAAAGAGATTTTATTCCTTTTGTCTGGGAACAAAATTAGCTGGTTTAATTTGTGACAGCCTCAAACATGTTTTAGAAGTTTAGATAAGTTGGGAATACTACTTTTAGAAGAAAAATCTTACCTTATTTTAGATACCAAAAAAAAAAACAAACAGCTTTTTGTCATTATTAGAACAAGGTTGTGTGTATTAAAGTCAGCTTCAGGCCTTACTCCCTTTCAGGTTTTTCAGTTGTTTACTGAGGCCATATTAGTTCCATAAAGGAACTATCAGATTGGATAAAAGACAAAATATTGCTTAAGAAGAAACATACCTATAACAAAAGGACAGTCTAATAATAATACAATACTGTTACCACACCTCAGAAAAGTAACAGTATGTAGATTTCTTTTTGAGATATTTCAAAATCATTTACTTTTTTTTTTTTTGTTAGTCTTATTCTTTATCATCTCTGTCATCTTCAACATCCATTCAGATTTAGGAAAAGTTAGGCAATATTAGCCTTATTTTCACAAAATGGAAAAATAAAGTCATTCCCACAGTGACTAGGGATGAAGTTCAGATTTCTTGACTCCTAAATCCATAACAATATTTTTAGGACAATATGTTGCAGCTTTGGCAGTTGAGACAAAAATTGTTCTTTTAAAACAAGAATTTGGAAATTTTTGTCCCTAACTTCTTAGCTATATGTGTGTGTGTGTGTGGGGGGGCTTTGAGTCCTGCTTCCCTTACTAATAATTTGTACTTGGATACACCACTTAAATGGTTTCAACTATGAAATTGAATAATAATATTCCTGTTAGATCAGATGAGATGACATGTGAAAATCCTTTGTGCTATAAATATATATTAAAATCACCGTTATATGATCATTATTGGTAGGATCCCTTGCCCTCTTAAGAAAACAATAGAAGGCACTAAGATACCCTGGACTGTAGGAGTCATGACAGTGCTCACAAGTTGCCTTTGACAAGGTATAGTCATTTCAGAGTTTGAAAATGAGTAATGATCCTGGTCTTAAGATGCTCAATCGATGAAACAAAGTTTCAGATTACCTTTAAAAAAAATCTTTTTACTGTTAGAATTTATGATTCATAGAGCTGTTGCCTTCCACAACACTGTCTCTCCCCAACCCCCCTTCGTGAGACAGAGTCTTCCTTTTGTCACTCAGGCTAGAATGTAGTCACGTCATCATAGCTCACAGCAACCTCAAACTCCTGGGCTCAAGGGATCCTCCTGCCTCAGTCTCCTGGGTAGGTGGGACTACAGGCGAGTGCCATCATGCCTGGCTAATTTTTTCTATTTTTGGTAGAGACAGGGTCCTGCTCTTGCTCAGTCAGAGCTCAAGCAGTCCTCCTGCGTTGGCCTCCTAGAGTGCTAGGATTATAGGAATAAGCCACTGTGCCCAGCCTCCTTTTTTTTTTTTTTTTTTTTTTTTTAAGGAGTACTGGGTATCTACCCAAAGGAAGAGAAATCTCTATATCAAAATATCAAAAAGATACCTGCATAGCACAATTCACAGTCACAAAGATGTGGAGCACAATTCGTGATCACAAAGATACGGAATCAACCTAAGTGCCCATCAGCTGATGAGTGTGTAAAGAAAACATGGTATACACACCCCATGGAGTATTACTCAGTGATAAGAAAGAGTGAAATTATGTCTTTTGCAGCAAGCTGGGTGGAACTAGAGGCCCTTTTCCTAAGTGAAGTGACTCAGGAACAGAAAAAAAATAAATGCCACATGTTCTCAATAGTAAGTGGGAAATAAACTATGGCTATGTAAGGACACACCGAGTGTGTAATGCAGTGGTCCCCAACCTTTTTGGCACCAGGGACTGTTTTCATGGAAGACTGTTCTTCCACGGATAGGGATTGAGGGAGGAGGGTTTTGGGATGATTCAAGTGCATTACATTTATTATGCACTTTATTTCTATTGTTATTACATTGTAATGTATAATGAAAGAATTATATAACTCACCATAATGCAGAATCTAATGCCACTGTTGATCTGACAGACGGTGGAGCTCAGGCGATGATGCAGCCGGTAACGGGGACCGCAGGTGTAATGGACATTGGAGACTCCCATGCGGGGAGGTTGGGAGAGAGTGAGGAATGAAAATTACCTGTGGGGTACAATGTATACCATTTGGGTGATGGGTACACCAAAACCCCAGATTTTGCCACTATACTATATATATATACATGAAACAATTCAACTTGGACTCTCTAAATCTATTAAAATAAAAAAGAGGGGAAAGTAAGGTATCTGTGGGCTTAGTTTTCTTATTGACCTAAATTCTTTGCCAAATTATTTGTGCTGCGAGGGAGTAGTTACCTTCTAATGTCAGCCAACTCTGTAATTCCCTTCTAGTAACGTTTTTTTTAAGGATCTAAAATTAAAATGAGTGAATTGTCTCCATGTCTACAGTATTGGTCTACCTGGGTTTTTTAGGAATCCCTGAAAAGAGAACTTTTGTAATTCTTTTAAATTATTAAATAGAAAGAGTCCATCTGGGCACAAGTGAAATAAGCAGTAAAGTGCGTAAGTCATAGGACAAGGAGAGAATAAGATAAAAGCATTTTGTTCGTTGGAATGGAAAATATGCTTATAATTTGAAATTATGTAGATGAACATTTATTCTGCTTTGTATGTGATTATCTCAGCCTGAAAATCTAGGCATTGTAACTTTTAAGAAGTTATTTTGATATTTTTTTCTAGAATATTGTTTTACAGTTTTTCTTTGCTGATGTTGCAAGGATTTCCTGGTTGTTTAATTTGCTTTATGAACATATTCATATGCCAGGGTGATTAAGGTGGTACCTTGGGGGTAGCAACTAGTACTTTGAACTTTGCATGCGGAAGGTGTCTTGAAATAGTAGAGGAAAGACATTCTCTTCTATGAAACAGGATGTAATGTTTAAAAGGTTTCAGACTTCATGGCCTTGAATAATGAAGCTTTGGTTCTTCTAAGAGCAGGTGAAGAACAGGAATCCAGTGGTTTTACCTTTCATTCCTTGATGGATGTAAGGGCATTTACGATGATAATTTCCTCAGACTGGTGTAATCAGGGCTATTTATGTAAAAGTGAACAAAATTTTGAAGAATCATGAAATGTCAAAGTCTCAAAACTAAATATAACTGACCAAAAACAAAACCAAAAATATTGTGCTTTGATTCTGGTAGGCAAATTTATATGATTATTTTTGTTGTCCTTAGTTGCGTATGTTTCTTTAAAAAGATGGTTCACCTTTTTTTAGTTTACTGGTTAGTTTCCCGTGTTTTTATTGCATTTTTAAAATTTGAGGAGGCTTACATCTCTCCTGCTGGGCACCCAGCTGAATGAGGACCTGTGGTGTTCACCTGACTGATTAAAGCAGATGCCTTTGGCTTAATCAACTTAGCAAAAGAAAAGCTGACTGGGAAACAACTTTTCTCTTCTCCTTGTTTTTTCCCCTGTAAAAATCGCGTCCTAGTCATACTTGCGTCTTCTTAGTTGAAGACACTATAGATTGCCCTTTTTAACTAAAAAGTGAAATCTGTCACCTTTTTGTTCTCTATTTAGTTTGTTATTTTTTATTGAAGGTCTCCCCCAGATTTATTGAGGTATAATTGACAAAATTGTATATATTTCAGGTATTGTTTTTGTTCTTTAAGGATTGAAGAGTGGCTTTTGCTCAGGTTACTGTTCCTTCCAAGCACTTTGTGGGCTGATGTTTCAACAGTTTTTACTTCCTTGTGTCCTTAAAGCCTCTCTTCTGTTTGTTACACATTTTCAGCCCAGATGTTATTAGTTGCTTTAGTAGCCTAATATCTTTCCTTTTCAATTCTGGAAATGGGTTGTAGTTACTCTATTTCAGTGCTAACAGCCTGGCTCCATTTTGATGTTCTTGCCATTTTATGTTAATGATGGCTTAGGTCATCTTAGCAGACTTTGTAAAGTTGGTTCTGACTTCTGTAATGTTTAGTTTTCCCAAGGAACTTATCTAGGGGTCTAACATTTCTTGAGTGGCTACTTGGTGGTGGTGTTGCTAGGTACTTCACAGGTTGAAATAGCACAGTGATAAAAAATTTAAGTGTAGAGGGTTTGGGTTTAGGTAAATTTATAGATAAATCTAGAATGCATTATTCAGCAGAGTTAGAATATTTGGGTTCATTCTTGGTTGACATCAAAGTTAACAAGGCCCTCTCTACAAATGTGACTGGACATTGGTAGAGAAGGCTGGACTGCGTAGGTGTGGCCTAGTTGAGAACTGAAATTTGATTAGAACACAATAAATAAGCCTGGTACACATGGAATGGTGTTTGGTAATTGTTATCCTCTTCTCTTTCTGCCATTTTTGGGAGCAATATATGTTTAATGTTGACTCTGAAATACAATGACATGATTACTTTTAGAAATGGAGTGGTAGATATGCTCTTGTCATTTAGGAATTAATCAATTGTTTTTGAACTACCAAAGCAAAAGTGAAATAAATTACTCAGGTTTAACTCTATGTATTGTTAACACATTGACTGCCACACTAGGAAAAAATATTGTTTTCTTGGGGCCATAGTGTTTTATTAGGAAAATAGAATAAAAACTTTGAAAACAAAATGCCCTTTCTAATTGAATGAAAAATTTGGTTTTTTTTTATTGTTTTTTATGTGTGAGTTGTATACAACTTGAAAAATAGTTCTCGCGACTCCGAAGGTGAAGAGATGTGAGCTACATTATACTTCACGAGGCCCTGGCTTAAAACTAGCGTGAGTTAACTACAACTCACATGGCAGTTAACGTGTAAGAGAATAATGTGACATCTTACTACCTTGGAAGTGATAGTTTGTTTTAATTCTGCATTTATATAAACTTTTTTTTTTTAAAACAGACTTATTTAAAAAAGTACAAAAATCACATAAAGTTAAAAAAAATCTACTCCTACAAGGAGAAGGAGGGGCAGCCCCTTTCCTGAGAGGTAATTGCTAGTAAGAATTGTGAGGAGTGTGTGTGTGTATGTGTTGCCAGACGTTACCTGTGCGTATACAAACATACGATATTGTGTGTGTGTGTCATTCCCTCCCAGCTAAAATCAACTGTGCGGGTTTATGTGCAACTTGCTTTTTCACTTAACTTATAATGGACATTTTTTATTGTTATGTTGTTTCATTCTAGGTCAAAACGGTATGCATTTTAGTTCTCTGTTACCTTCAACATCTATCATATTGGAAAGGTTTGGTTATATAATACTATTTCCAAATTTTCATTTTATTAAACATCAGTTGTATTAGTTTCCTGCCATAACAAAGTATCAAAAACTGTGGTGTAAAATATAGTCACATGTCACATAATGATGTTTTGGTCTGCAGTGGACCACAGTTGTTCCTTAAGATTATAATACAGTATTTTTACTGTATGTTTTCTGGGTTTAGATGTGTTTAGATACACAGATCCTTACCATTGTGTCACAGTTGCCCACAGTATTTAGTACAGGTTTGTAGCCTAGGAGCAACAGGCTACACAGTATAGCCTAGGTGGGTAGTAGGCTATCCCATCTAGGTTTGTGTGGATACACTCTGTGATGTTCCCACGACAACAAAATCACCTAATGACACATTTCTTGGAAGGTGTCCCCGTTGTTAAGCGATGCATGCCTGTAACAGAAATTTATTGTCTCACAGTTCGGGAGGCAAGAAGTCCAAAATCAAGGTGTCAGTAGGGTTGATCCCTTCTGAAAGCCGTGAGGCAGATCTGTTCCATGCCTTTCTCCTAGCTGCTGGTGTGCTGGCAATCCTTGGCATGTGGATACATCACTCTCTGCCTTCATTTGCACATGGTGTTCTCCCTGTGTCTCTCTTTACCTTGTCCTCCCTCTTTGCCCAGATTTCCCCTTTTTGTAAGGTCACCAGTCATACTGGATTAGGGCTCACTCTAATGACTTCATTGTAACTTGATTACCTCTGTAAATACCCTGTTTCCATTCAAGGTCATATTCTGAGGTATTGGGGGTTAGGACTTCAACGTATCTTTATTAGGGGACACCTTTCATCTCATAATACCAATGGCGCAGTCAGGTCCATTATTACGATCAATACCAATAAATGTACATTATGTAGGGTTATGTACTAGACACTACAGATACAAAGATGTTTAAGTTTCAGCCTTTGTCCTTAAAGGGCTTGCAGACTATTTGAGGGAGACCAACCTCATCCGTAATAAACACTGATACAGACTTGATATGCTAAGTGTTCTGATGTTTAGAGGAAGATAGGCTGGCATTTGGAGCGAAGCCTGGATCAACCGGAGAAGGCTTTTGGGAGTGGTGGGGAGGGAAGCCTGGTGGGATTTGAAAGATAATTTGAAGGCACATGAAGAAGGGAGTGGGGTTGGAGAGGAGGTGAGAAATGAATGAAGACAAATAACAAGAAACAGAGAAAGAGAGTTCAGTAATTAAAATTACTTTAGTAGTTTAATGTTTCAGTAATTTTGTCCTCAAATTTGTTAAATTGATTGGGTTTGTATTGGCAAAAGTCTCCTATAAAGATCTGTTAGTTTGAAAAAAGGCATATGTAGTTACAAATGATATTTGTAGTCTGTAGAACTCATTTTTGCTAAAGGGAGTTAATGAAAAGTACTTTTGATACAGTAGGTAAAGGAAAGTGGGAGAGATTATACATGTGTACGACAACCACTTCTTTTTTTTCCCCAAAGTAATGACGGGGGAAAAACCTATATAATCTTAGATCCATTTCAACTATGGCCCTTTTCTGTTTTTTAGCTTAATATATGTAAAACCTATCAAGTGAAAAGAGACCAGGTGAAGTGGTTTACTAGAAAATTTATCGGAAAAACAAAACAAAACATGGTTACCGTGGGTCAGTCACTAGTGAAAATAACTGTTATACAGAATATATTTTTATAGCATACCTATTGTGAAGAAACCTCACCAATATCAGTATTTACATTTTAGATAACTTTATTAGTTCATTTTCTACAAACAACAATTGTTAAATCTGTGAAATGGGCCTATAAAGAGTAGTCTTTAGTTTTATTGATGAGGAAATGGACAGATAGCTTATTTCAGATTACAGTGTCTTGAATTTGCAGTTCTGCCTGAGATCTCCCTATAGTCAGCCTGGTGCTTTTGCTGCTGTGTCATACTGATGCTAATGTAGGTACAGACGCTTCTTTTCTCCTGAATACAACCAGAATGTGATTCACTCCTTGCTCTGCTTTCACACACACACCATTTCTTAATACTCTCAAATATCCAATCATGGTTGAAATTAATTACCTGATTGTCTCAAATGGTTTGATATAGTTGGGGCCATACATTCATTACATTTGGTTGTTATAGCTCTTAAAAATGAGTTCCTCCTCCTCTTTTATTACGTTTATCTCTTGAGGAAATCAGATTGTCTCATAGCTTTTCCCATTTTCTGCACACTGCTGATTGCATCCCTTCGCGATGTTTAGCATGTTCTTTCATCCTGTGTATTTTCTGTAAACTGGTAGATCTAGAGGCTTGATCCAGATTCTTTGATTTTTTTTTTTTTTTTGGCAGGGTTGGGACAGGTGGTGGTGAAAAAACATTGGTGATGTGTACCTCCCATGACATCACATTCTGAGCATGGAATGTCTTGTCCCTTTTTTTGTGATGATAAGGCTGACAGCGGGTCCTCTCATTGTCAAGGTGGCTCTACTACGCAACTCCCTGGCAGCATTTCACCTAATGGTTTTTAGTACCTGTTGATAACTGTTGCCTAGATCTAGTATCTCATAAGGGGTTCAGAACAGAGTTTTAACTGTGTTTATACTTTTTAAAAAAAAATTGTAAAAAGCAAAGAGAATATAGATCTAGTCTTTATTATATTTGACGCTTTCTTACATTTGCAGAATATTTTCATAGTTGTACTCCCAAAATAATAAAGTTAGACAGGGTAAAATATTAAGTTGAACCTTTTCCACACCTAAACATAATTTCGTGATATTACAAGTGAATGAGTACATGGGGCTCTAATGAGAATTCTTGCTTTTGAACTATAACAAGCCTTGACTGTACACTAAATATGACAGAGTAGCTTTTATTTTCCATTTTTTCGGTATGTTCCATTTTGAGGTTATGTACTTACTATTCCCATGCTTTTAAAAAAGCTACTTTAAATTCTTAAGCATATGATTTAGAAAAGTAGGTGAACTAACCAGATTCAGATACAGTCACTTGAATTTTCAGGTTTTAGGGATAATGGAGTACATTTAGTTCCATTTGTAATGTTTAAAATGGACCAAAAAATTTGTTTATTAGTTTCAAATGAGGCTGTAACAGATTACCACAAATTTAGTAGCTTAAAAAAACACAGATTTATTACTCTACAGTTCTGGAAGTCAGGAGTTTAAAATGAGTGTGACTGGACTAAGACCAAGGTGTTGGCAGCCTGTGTTCTTGTCTGGCAGCTGCAGGGGAGATTGGTTCTTTGCCTTTGCCACCTTCTAGAGGCTGTTCCTGTTCTTTGGCCCCTGGCCCCTCCCGCATCTGCAAAGCCAGCAGTGACAGGTGGTCTTTCTCACATCACGTCATTCTGACACTGACTCTCCTGCCTCCCTCTTTCCCTTGCAAGGACCCTTGTGATTGTGTTGGGCCCAGCTGGACAATCCAGGATAATCTCTCCAAGTCAAGGTCGTTTGCTTTTAGCAACCTTAATTCCTTCTGCAACCTGAATGCACCCTGGCCACATAACGTGACATATCCACAAGTTTTGGGAATTTGGGATTAGTACATTTTGGGGGGCTATTTTTCTGTTACCACAATGTACATTTTTTTTAACTTTAAAAAATAAACCAGAGTTATATTAGATGAGAATTGGTTCCTGATATGCCTGTAATGAATTTTGGGCTGTGGTGAAATTTTAGAGGAAGTTGAGTGGATCTGTAAACATGTACGTTTTGTACTAAGTGAATGTTAAGAGGTGATTATTTTCTGTTCTAGTTAGAGGCATAGCAAAATGGGAATTTTTCCTTCAGATACTGTTAACGCGCCACCAGTTTCAGGAGGAGAAAAATAAAGATGTGATGGAACATTCAGGAAAATTAGCTACCAATACTTGTACAACTTTTGATAAGTAAGTAAATACAGGCTTTGTAGCATGAGAGGTTATGAAAATGGATAAAGTGGATAAAACCTATACTATATGGCCTTGTTCAACAGAGAATACGTAGAATATATTTTAGGATTTTAAGATCAAATAAAACCTTCTATATTTACAGTATAATCATTCACATGATGATTGGGTTTCATTAAAAGATAATCTTGGAATTTTAGAGAGAAGACTGCAAACAGACTGTGCCTCATAAGGAAGAAAGGGCATTGATCTACTTCATGTCTTTATATATTAATATTTCCTTACTTTGGGCTTTCACATATGCAGTTGTATAGTTTGTGGTCTTCTGTGACTGGCTTCTTTCACTTAGCATAATGTTTTAAAGGTTCATCTATGTTGTAGTATGTATCAGTACTTTATTACCTTTAATGGACAAATATTGTTTCATTGTATGGATATGCCACGTTTTATTTATCTTATTTGTTCTTTGATGGATATTTGGGTTTCTATATGAATAATGCCGCTGTAAATATTAGGGGTGCATGCTTTTGTATGGACACGTTTTCTTTTCTCTTGGATATATACTTAGGATTGGAATTGCTGGGTCATATAGTGGCTGAGGATCTGCCATGCTGTTTTCCAAAGAGGCTGCACTGTTTCATGTTCTGTCAATGGTGTACGAGCATTCCAGTTTCTCCATGCACTCATCAACACTTGTTATGTGACCTTTTGATTGGATGTGAAGTGATACCTCATTGTGGTTTTGCTTTGCATTTCCCTGATGACTAATGATACTGAGCACCTTTTCATGTACTTACTGGCCGTCTATATATCTTCTGTGGAAAAATATGCCTTTGCCCATTTTTTAATTTTGTTATTTTTTAATTAAGAATTCTTTGTATATGCTAGATACAAGTTCCTTATTAGTTAAATGGTTTGCTAATATTTCCTCCCATTCTGTGGTTTGTCTTGATGGTACCATTTGAAGCACAAAAGTTTTAAATTAAAGTCAACTTTATCTATTTTTTTCTTTTGTTGCTCATGCTTTCGGTGTCATGTTTTATAATCCTTTACCAAATCCTGCCTCAATCCTTTTCCAAATCCTGTGTTTTCTTTTAAGAGTGCTATGATTAGTAATCTTACATATAGGTCTTTGATCTATTTGCAGTTAGTTTTTTATATATGGTGTGAGGTAAAGGTGCAACTCCATTCTTTGGCACGTGACTATCTATTTGTCCCCGCCCCAGTTGTTGAAAAGACTGTTCTTCCCCCATCATGTGGACTTGGCACACTTGTCAAAATGAACCCATAGATGTATGGGTTTATTTCTGGATCCTCAGTTTTATTTCATTGATCTGTATGTCCTTTGGCCTGTACCACACTGTCTTGATTACCACTGCTTTGTATTAAGTTTTGAAATCAGGAAGTGTGACTTTTTCAACTTCATTCTTTTCAAGATTGTTTTGGCTATTTTGAGTCCTTTGCATTTCCATATGAATTTTAGAGTCAGCTTGTCAATTTCTACAACATTAGCTGGGATTCTGATGGGGATCACATTGAGTCTGTAGATAGTTTGTGGAGTATTGCCATTTTTTAAAAAAATTTAATTTTATATATTCATGGAGTACAGATGCGGTTTTGCTACATTAATCTAGTGCATTGTAGTGAAGTCAGGGCCTTTAGTGCATCCACCACTGGAGCAATGCACATTGTACCCTGCAAACAACCTTCCATCATCCACACCCCTCCTACTCCCCAAGTCTCCATTGTCCATCATTCCACACTCTGCTTTCAGATGTACACGTTATTTAGCTCCCACTTAAAATTGAGAACATGTGGTATTTGTCTTTCTGTGTCTGATTTGTTTCACTTAAGATAATGGCCTCCAGTTCTATCCATGTTGTTGCAAAAGACAAAATTCCATTCTCATTCTTTTTATGGCTGAATAATATTCCATTGTGCATATATGCCATATTTTCTTTTTTCTTTTTTTTTTTTGAGACAGGATCTTACTCTGTTGCCCTGGGTAGAGTGCAGTGGTGTCATCATAGCTCACTGCAACCTCAAACTTCTGTGCTCAAGTGATCCTCCTACCTCAACCTCCTGAATAGCTGAGACTGCAGGCGTGCACCGCCATGCCCAGCTAATTTTTCTTTTTTTTGTAGAGATGGGGACTATCTGTCTTGCTCAGGCTGGTCTTGAACTCCTGGCCTCAAGCAATCCTCCCACCTTAGCCTCCCAAAGTGCTAGGATTACAGGTGTGTGCCACCACTCCCGGCCTATATATCACAGTTTCTTTATTCAGTCCTCTCTTGATGGACACTTAGGTTGGCTCCATATCTTTGCTATTGTGAATAACACTGGGATAACATGCAAGTGCACGTATCCCTTTAATATACTGGTTTCCTTTCCTTTGGTTACATACCCAGTAGTGGGATTGCTGGATTGTATGGTAGTTCTATTTTTAGTTCTTTGAGAAATCTTCATACTGCCTTTTGTAGAGGTGGCATTAAATTTACGTTCCCATGAACACATTCAAGTGTATGAGAGTTCCCTTTTCTGTACATCCTGGCCAACATGTTATTTTTTGTCTTTTTAACAGTAGATATCTTATTGCGGTTTTAATTTGCAGTTCTCTGATGTTAGTGATGTTGAACATTTCTTCATCTGCTTGTTGGGCATTTGTCTTCTTTTGAAAAACATCTATTCATGTCCTTAGCCCACTTTTTAATGAGGTTGTTTGTTTTGGTGGTGGTGTTGAGTTGTTTGAATTTCTTGTAAATTCTGGGTATTAGTCCCCTGTCAGATGCATAGTTTAGAAATGTTTTCTCTCATCCCACAGGTTATCTTTTCACTCTGTTGATTGTTTCTTTTGTTGCTCAAAAACTTTGTAGTTTAATTAAGTCCCATTTGTTTACTTTTGTTTTTGTTGCTTGTGCTTTTGAGGTCTTAGACACGAATTCTTTGCCTAGATCAATGTCCAGAAGAATTTTCCCTAAGTTTTCTTATAGTTTTTATTTTTTATTTATTTTTAAGTTTTCAGGTCTGACA
This sequence comes from Lepilemur ruficaudatus, assembly GCA_963574885.1. NCBI lineage: Eukaryota > Metazoa > Chordata > Mammalia > Primates > Lepilemuridae > Lepilemur > Lepilemur ruficaudatus. The sequence goes on from CAUYRT010010776.1 coordinate 33,148, forward strand.
TTCACATCTTTAATTCATCTTGGGTTGATTTTTGTATTTGGTGAGAGGTAGAAGTTCAGTTTCATTCTTCTGCGTGTGGTAATCCAATTTTCCCAGTACCGTGTATTGAAAAGGTTGTCCTTTCCTAAGTGTATGTTCTTGTTGGCTTTGGCAAAGATCAGTTGACTGTAAACATGTGGATTTATTTCTGGGTTCTCTGTTTTATTCCATTGGTATGGAATAAGCAGCAGTACCATGCTGCTTTGGTTACTGTAGCCTTGTAGTATAATTTGAAGTCAGGCAACGTGATGCCTCCAGCTTTGTTATTTTTGCTCAAGACTGCTTTGACTATTCTGGCTGTTTTTTGGTTCCAACGAACTTTAGAATTGTTTTTTTATAATTCTGTGAAAAATAATGTTGGTACTTTGATAGGGATTTGGTTGAACCTATAAATTGTTTTGGGCAGCATGCTCATTTTAACAATATTCTTCTGTTCCATAAGCATGTGATGCTTTTTCATTTGTTTGTGTAATCTACAATTTCTTTCATCAGTGTTTTTTAGTTTTCCTTATAGAGATCTTTCATCTTCTTGGTTAAATATATTCCTAGGTGGTTTTCTTGTTTTGTTTTGTTTTTTGTAGCTATTATAAATGGCATTACGTTCTTGATTTGATTCTTGGCTAGATTATTATTGGTGTAAACACTACTCATTTCTATATGTTGATTTTGTATCCTGCAAGTTTATTGAATTTATCAAATCAAAAGTTTTTTGGTAGAGTCTTCAGGATTTTCTAGATATAAGATCATAAATCGTCAATGAACAGGGATAATTTGACTTCCTCTTTTTAAGTTTGGATGCCTTTTATGAATTCTTTCTCTTGCCTGATTACTGTGGTGAGGAACTCCGGAACTATGTTGAATAAAAGTGGTGAAAATGGGCATCCTTGTCTTGTTCCATTTCATAGGGGGAATGCTTTCAACTTTTCCCTTGTTAAGTGTGATGTTGGCTGTGGGTTGTTGTATATGGCCTTTATTATTTTGAGGTATGTTCCTTCTTTGCCTAGTTTGTTGAGGATTTTTATCATGAAGGGATACTCAATTTTATTGAATGCTTTTTCTGTGTCTGTTGAGATGATCATATGGTTTTTGTCCTTAATTCTGATTATGTGATGTATCACATTTATTAATTTGTGTATGTTGAACCATCCTTGAATCCCTGGTATAAAATCAACTTAAACATGGTGTATTGTCTTTGATGTGCAGTTGGATTCAATTTGCTAGTATTTTGTGGAAGATTTTTGTGTCTGTGTTCATCAGGGATATTGGTTTGTAGTTTTCTTTTTTTGTTGTGTCCTTGTCTAGTTTTGGTATCATGGTGGTACTGGCCTCATAGAATGAGTTAGGGAGAATTCTATCCTCTATTTTTTGGAACAGTTTCAGGATGATTGGAATTAGTTCTTTTTATGTTTAGTCAAGTTCAGTGGTGAATCTGTCTGGTCCTGGGCTTTTTGTTGGGATTTTTTTTTTTTTTTTAATTACTGATTCAGTCTCATTACTCATTATTGGTCTGTTCAGGAGTTTGATTTCTTCCTGGTTCTATCTCTGGAGGTTCTATGTTTCCAGGAATTTTTCCTTTTCATTTAGGTTTTCTAGTTTGTTGAGTGTATAGTTGTTCATAAGAGTCTCTGATGATCGTTTGTATTTCTGTGATATCAGTTGTAATGGCTCCTTTTTCATTTCTGATTTTGTTTATTTGGATCTTCATTCTTTTCTTGGTTGGCCTAGCTAGCGGTTTATCAATTTTGTTTATCTTTTTGAAGAACCTTTTAGTTTTGTTGATTCTTTGTGTTGTTTTGATCTCTGTTTCATTTAATTCTGCTCTGATCTTTGTTATTTCTTTAGCTAACTTTGGGTTTGGTTTGTTCTTGCTTTTCTTGTTCCTTGAGGTGTGATGTTAAGTTGTTAATTTGTGATCCTTCTGCTTTTTTGACCTAGGCATTTAATGCTATAAACTTCCCTTTAACACTGCTTTTGCTGTATCACACAGATTTTGGTATACTGTGTGTTCATTTTCTTTCATCTAAACAGTTTTTTAAATTTCCGTCTTGATTTCTCCTAACCCAGTGATGTTCAGGAGCAGGTTATTTTTTTATTTTTTTTGAGACAGAGTCTCACTCTGCTGCCTGGGCTAGAGTGAGTGCCATGGCGTCAGCCTAGCTCACAGCAACCTCAGACTCCTGGGCTCGAGCAATCCTACTGCCTCAGCCTCCCAAGTAGCTGGGACTACAAGCATGCGCTACCATGCCCGGCTAATTTTTTCTATATGTTTTTAGTTGGCCAATTAAGTTCTTTCTATTTATAGTAGAGATGAGATCTCGCTCTTGCTCAGGCTGCTTTCGAACTCCTGACCTTGAGCGATCCGCCCGCCTCGGCCTCCCAGAGTGCTAGGATTACAGGTATGAGCCACCGCGCCTGGCTGGAGCAGGTTATTTAATTTCTGTGGATTTGTATAGTTTCTGAAATTCCTCATACTGATTCTTAGCTATATTCTACTGTGGTCTGAGAAGATACTTGATGTGATTTTGATTTTTAAAAAATTTGTTAAGACTTGTTTTGTGGCTTAAGGTGGTCTATCTTGGAGAATGTTTCATGTGCTGATGAAAAGAATGCATGTTCTGTAGTTGTTGGGTAGAATGTTCTGTAAATGTTTGAGTCCATTTGGTCTAGAGTCCAATTTAAGTCCAATGTTTGCATGTTGATTTTCTGTCTTTATTATCTAGTGCTGTGAGTGGGGTGTTGAAGTCCCTCACTATTATCGTATTGCTGCCTATCTCTTCAGGTGTAGTAATATTTATTTTGTGAATCTGGGAGCTCTGATGTTGGGCACATAGATTTTTAGGGTTGTTACATCCTTTGCTGAATTGATCTCTTTGTCATTATGTCATGACCTTCTTCTTCTTCTTCTTTTTTTTTGGTACTGTTGTTGATTTAAAGTCTTTTATCTTATGTAAGTATAGCTACCCCTGCTTGCTTTTGGTTTCCATTTGTGTGGATTGTCTTTTCTCATCCCTTTACTTTCAGTCTATACGTGTCTTTTCGAGTAAGATGAGCTTCTTGTAAGTAGCACATAGTTGGGTTATGTTTTTAAATCCATTCTGCCAATCTATATCTTTTAAATGAAGCATTTAACCAATTTATGTTCAAGGTTAATATTGATACGTGAGGCTTTATTCCTGTCATATTGTTAATTGTTTTGTAGTTGTTGTATATATTCTCTTTTTTCTTTCTTGTTTGATGAAATTCTATCATGTTGCCATTTGATTCCTTTCTCTTCCTTCTTTGTGCGATGTTTTATAAGACCTTTGAGTTTTATATTTTCCTGTTTTTGTGATGGTGAATATTGACCTTTTGTTTCTGTGTTTAAGACTCCTTTGAGCATTTCCTGTAGGGCTGATCTAGTGGTGACAAATTCCCTCAGCATTTGCTTGTCTGGGAAAGACTGTATTTCTTCTTCATTTATGAAGCTTATTCTGGCAGCATATAAAATTCTTGGCTGACAGTTTTTTTTTTTTTCTTTCAGCACTTTGAAAATGCCATCCCATTCTGTTCTGGTCTGTAAGGAATATTGCCATTTTAACAATGTTTTAAGTCTTCCAATCTGTGAACATGGTATGATTTTCTGTATATTTAGTTTTCCTTTAATTTCTTTCAACAATATTTTGTAGTTTTCAGAGTATATAGTCCCAGCTACTTGGGAGGCTAGGGAGGAACCCTGAGTATATAGTCCCAGCTACTTGGGAGGCACAGGAGGAACCCTGGTGCTCAGGAGTTTGAGGCTGCAATGAGCTTTGATTGTGCCACTACACTCCAGCCTGGGTGACAGAATGAGACTCCATCTCTTAACAAAAGAAAAAAAAAATTAGACTTTTTTTTTTTTTTTTTTTTGCTATTCTTCTATTCTCTAACCTCTTGGGAACCAAAACTAATTTCTTTTCATTGTTTTTCATTTTTTTTTATTGACAACAAAAATTTAGTATTAAAAGAATTACAGGAATTTGTTAAAAAAAAGAGTTACAGGATTTTGTTGTTTCAAAAAGAACCTTAGGAGAGCTACCGTTTTATAGTGACAAATAAGTATTGCCAGGGAACTAAATCTGAGATCATGATATTTCACAGTGATGAGCTTCTTCTGCATAGTAATTTAGATTGAACTTACGTGGGAGCTGGTTTAAGTATTATTAATTTGACCTTCCTTCTGAAAAGCTACCAAACTGGAATAACAAGCATTAGAAGAAAATTGTTATGTAGGAAGCCTTCAGCTAACAAATTGATGTCCAAAGATTCGTTTTTTAAGTCATTTGTTTGGAGCTTATTAATTTTCCATAGAAACAATGTTTAAATTCAGTTTCTTAGCCAAATGGGCAAGGTGTGGTTTAGCACTATTGTTACTATAGTTCAACATGGAGGAAAGTTGATTCTGAGGGGCTCTATTGCCATATGGATAAAAATGTGGCTGAGAATTTCACTGTCTTTTGCTACCTGCCATTGTTCAAGAAGGAAACCCACTGGGAAATACCTTACACTTACGTATGGTTTGAAGAGACCCTGCCGTTTGGGAGGAAGGGAGGAGGTGCAGTGAAGAATGGAGGGCTTCATTTGACACAGCACACAAGATTTGTGTTTCAGTCCCCTCTGTTGTTTATTTCCTATGGCCATGGGAAAATAACTTAACCTTTTTGGGTTTGTCTATAAAATGGGCCAAAACTAATATCTGTCAACAATGGAGTACTTACTGTGTGCTTGGCATTGTTCTAAGCCCTTTACAGATATTGACTCATTTAACACATTGACTGCCACACTAGGAAAAAAATATCTTTTCCTTGGAGCATTGGTGTTTTATTACGAAAATAGAATAAAAACTTTGAAAACAAAACAATCCTTTTTATTTTAATGAAAAATTTGTTGTTTTTTTGTTTTCTGTGTATGAGTTATATACATCTTTAAGAGTCGTTGTTGTGCTGAAGAGTTGTGTGAGTTACATATGCTTCACGAGGCCCTGGGCTTAAAACTAGCATGAGTTAAATACAACTCACATGGCAGCTAATGTGTTAATTCTTACAGCAATTGAGATTGGAACAATTACCATCTTTTATGGATAAAAATAATTTTAGGAATTTTCCCAAGATAGTGCAATAATTATACTGGTAGTGCTAAGATTTGAATCCCTAAGGTCTGTTTTTTTTGTTTTTTTTAATTTTCTTTTTTTGACGAATAGCTTTCTCAGGTTAAATGAATTGCTAAGGTCTGTATCCAGAGTCTTTGTTTACTTTTTTCTTTTTCTTTTTTTTTTTTTTTAAGATAGAGACGCGGTCTCACTCTTGCTCAGGCTGGTCTCGAACTCCTGAGCTCAAATGATCCTCCCGCCTTGGCCTCCCAGAGTGCTAGGATTACAGGCGTGAGCCACCACGCCTGGCCAGAGTCTTTGTTTATATTGTACCATCCAACAGCTTGTCCAGAAATACTGCTTTAAGGGTTATTGGGAGGAACAAGTAAAACAGAATATGTCAAATGCCCAGTTCAGTAAATGTTAGTTCCCTTCTTCAGCTCCTTAGCTGTCTGTTAGGAACCCTGTATTTTCATGGCTGACCATGTACTTATAACCAAATTAGGCATTCCCTGTATCAGCAAAGTAAGCTTTAATGACATCTTACCTCTCTTGATTTGTCGACAGTGGTGAAAATCCCCTGTTAAAATTTCGGGCAGTTTCCGGGTGATGGAAAGGGGAAGGGAGAGACGTGGGGAGAGCTCTGAGCAGCACAGTGGCACTTTCACTTGATGTCAGAGACCTCTCCCGTCTGGGAATCGAGGGCCTTTCCTTTTTTATTCTTGAGTTTTACTTACCTCGTCTCTTCCTTCCTTTAGGTTCTCATGAAACATTTTAACCTTTAGAGTGAAAGACAGAGACATACTTGGTGAGGAGATTGAATAGTAAGGAATGAGTAAGTAAGTGGTCCTTAGATGCATCATCTGAAAATCAGGGCATACTTCTACGTAACAGGTCCATGTTCTTACCCAAGAAAAGTAATGGTAATGTTGTCGAATACTCAGACCATAGTCCAGTTGCCCTGGTTGTTTAAAAAAGTCTCCTGTGGTCTTTTTGTTTTGTTTTTTTTGAACCATAGTCATTCAGTCAAGGTTCATGCTTTTTATTGGGTTGTTATCTCTTTAGTCTCTTTTAATCTAGAGCAGTCTGTTAAGTACTTTTTTTCTCTATGACACTGACTTTTTGAACAGACAAGACTGGTTGTCTCAGGGAAAGACCCATGTGGATTTGTCTGAATGTTTCCTTGTAGTGTTTTTAGTTTGCTCCTCTATCCTTTGTATTTTTTATAAAGTAGTAATTAGGTCTTAAAGGCTTGATTAAACTGAGGGTAAACATTTTTGGGGGAGAATATTAAGTAATTTTGTGTACTTCATATTACAGATTATCATGTAGAACATGATGGCAACAGTATCACTATATGATACTGAATTTGATAACTTGATTAAAGTGGAGACCACCAGAAATCTTCATTATTAGGGAAATTTTTCACTTTACAATTACCAAGTAATCTGAGGGATTTGGCGGTTTGCCAGTATCTTGTTCGCCTGTGTACCCATTGATTAGGGCAATTTGAGTTATTTCATTGGGTCTTGCAAAATGCTGTTTTTCTAATTCTGTTTCTTCTATTTGTTTGGAGGCATTACTCTGTAAAGAACTTTCTCTCATTAACTTGGGCTGAACTATATAGTTCCTTCAAAAAAGGCAGAGTAGATACTGAAAATCTTCAGTTACCAGTTTTTAGAATTAGGAATTGGTGTGATATTTTCCACCAGTGCTGTGAATGAATTTCCCCCCTTTATTGTTCTCTCTCTTCTTTTTTGTGTCATGGTTGATTTTTATTTATTCGGTGTTACAATTGGTTTGGTAATCAGTTATAATCATTCTTTTTGATGTCGGATTATTCCAGATTTGACCAGGGGAAGTCCCTCTAAACTGGCTACTGTAATTTTTTGATCAATTTTGAATTTATAGAAAAGTTAAAGAATAGTACAAGAAATTCCCAAATATCCTTTAGCCAAATCTACTGATTGTTTACATTTTGCTAAATTTACTTGGCAAATGTGTTTGTGTGTGTACACATACACGCACAGTTTTATCTGAACCATTTCATGTGTGTGAAACCGCCAAGAAAGAGGTTCCCTTTCTGTCTATTTATGCATGTGTTTACTTATAGAGCATGGAGTTTTATTTTGTTCATTATGATCCATTTTCCATTATGATTGTGATCCGTTATCATCATATTAATTTTGATGCTCAAATTGTCCCTGACGTGGCCAGTAGCTTCAAGTGGGATCCTTTGTTTTTTTGTCATGTTTTTATCGTTCTTTGAGCACTTCCTAACTTCTTGGCATAAGACTGATTCATCTTGTTCTTTCCTTTCCCCAGCCTTGCAGGCTAAAGTGTCTTGGTTCCTTTTAGTGGAGAATGCTGTTGAGAAACGGAGATGGGCTCTAGGTATACTCATTACTAGCAGGGTGTCATGGTTTTTAGGGTCTTTTAGTGGTCATAGCAAGGGAATTTTTTTTTTTTTTAAAGTGAGTTCACGTTGATAGTTTCAAAACAAATTAACATCAGAATTTTTTTTTCTTTGAATCTTCTTTTTAATTGGAATAGCTACAAAAGGCTTTAGAGAAATCCTTGTGTAGTATTTCTGAATTTTTGTCTAATTTTAGTGTTTTGGCTAGATAGTCACTGTCAGCCAACTTGGAAATAATTGCGAACTCTGGTCTCTTGTTAGAGCAAAGGAACATTTTGCAGTTTGAAAAATTGAATTTCAAGTTAAAATCTTTTGACTTAATTATATCTAACAATTGCTTTATTTACATACGAAGAAAGAATAGCATTAAAAAATTTCTAGTCTGTTTAGGATTCAAAGTGCTCACTTCACAGAGAAGACTTCAGTTTTGTTGTCTATAAAATTAGGATAACATCTAAAAAGGTTATTTTGAGGATAAGATAAGATGATGTATGTAAAGTTCCCAGTGTAGTCCTTGGCCTATCCTAGGCATTTCATGAATGGTAGCTAGTCTCTTATACTATTGTTACTGGGCCCTGCAGTGCCTATAGGCATAATAAACATGGAAGATATTTGTTTGATTAATATTACTTGTTGACGTAGGTTTAAGATTTCATATTCAAACTTTTGACTTTTCTGTGTTTTCGTAATTATACTGATTTGAAAATCAAATGAAGATTTCACATAAGTGTAACCGTCAGTGAGTTTTCAGACTAAATGCCCTTGTGTGACCAGCTCCAGTGTTAAGAAACAGAACTGCCAGAGCTCCTGTGGCCCTGTCCTGCTCCCTGGCCCTGTCACTGCACACCGTCTTTGCTCTTGAGGGACAATACATGAATTTTCCTACTTTTGGTCTATTATGCCCTACCCAAAACGTATGTGATAAAGAAAACTGTTTTTGAAATTAGAATTGCATTAGATAAGAAACTTGAAATAAGCTTTGTAAATAGCTTTTTATATTGCATATTATGATTTTTTAATGTAAGTATAGTAATGTATAACATTTTGCAGGTAGGTAATATACTTTTAATTTGTATTTTACTCTATTATAGGGGAAGCAATAGAACTTTTTTGAGAGACAAGTTTGTTGGAATATCTTTGTCACTATCACTAGTTCATTAATTGTCTGTGAATAACAAAGGCAGAGGCTCAGTTTCCTTTTCTTTATGGATAAGTCATAACTTTGTATCACCTGTCCTTAGCATAGTACCTAGCTAAGCACACGAGCCATATAAGAAAATGTTTTTAAAATAAATATGTCAACGGTTTAGACAAGTACATGTTGACACTTGTATATGACTTTATCTGCATTTATTTATATCCTTCCTATGTGAAAGAATTTAGGTGGGACTTACATGTATGAAGTTGCTGTAGGAGAGCTCTGTCTTTATAAAGAAATTTCAAGTATTATCAATTTATACAAGAGTGACTATTTTAGAAACAATTTTACACTTTATCAGCAATATAGAAACCAATCACTCCTTTCAGATGTAAGGTATGAATTTGTGTGTAGGAAGTTCTGTTAAGTGTGTCTGCATCTTATTGTATCTTCATCCGTATGTTGAATGTTTTCCCCAAAGAAATCTTAAATCTGGGAAAAGTCCAGCTTTATGTTACTGAGATTAGAGATACGAAGTGGATGCAGTAGGAACAAACTGAAAACAGTAAGATAATCTTGCCTGGAAAGGGAATATATAAGATGTGATAATAAGGCTAAACGATCATACGGTTTATCATGTAAACTGGGGCACCTTGGGAGTGAAAAGGTGCGCTGTTAATTATGCCATGACAATTGGTGCAGACTGTCCCAGGTAAACTGAGACGTTTGGTCATTCTCTTATAGGGTAAAGATGAATTTCTCTGTCATATCCTAGAGTTCTAGAATTAATATTTCTAAAAGTCAAAGGAAGTAATAGCATAACTAAAGAGGCAAACACTACACAAAACATGGCAAATGTGCAGCTTTCAAACTGAATATATGATATTATTTTTTTATGCTGTGTAACAAATTATCACAAATTTAGCAGCTTAAGCCAACTCATGTTTATTATAGTGTCTGTGGGTAGGCTGTGCCTTCTGCAAGGCTGCAGTCAGTGTGTTGGCCAGGGTTCGGTTGTCATCTGCAGTCTCACCTGGCAGTGGATCTGTTTTCAAGCTCACTTAGGGTGTTGGCAGAATGCTTCCTTGCAGTTGTGAGGCTGGGTGAGGGCTCTGGGTTTGGCTGGCTATCCTTGGAGGCTGCCCTCAGAGCCCAGAGGCCACCTGCAGTTCCTTGCCAGGTGGCCCTCTCCATAAGCCCTCTCATAGCATGGCAGCTTCTTCAAAGCCAGTTAGGGAGTCAGACAGCAAGTCTGCTAGCAGTATGTCACATAGTCACGGAAGTGACAGCACATCACCATTGCCATTTTCTGTTGGTTAGAAGCAATTCACAGGTCCCACCCATATTCCAGGGGAGGGAATTATACGAAGGTCTGTATATTGGGAGGTGGGGGTCAGGGGACACTTGAATTTCTGCTCCTACAGCAATGCCTTCACGGCAGCTTACCAGTGAGAAGTCTCAGTCTGGCTGAGGGTTAATCCTCCCCTGTGTGGTAAATACCTTACTTGTGATCTTTCAGGACAACCAGACCTGTACAAACGCAGAGGAAACCCATCTGAGTTATTTACACTAACAATCTTTCATTCACAAATCTGAACAGCTAACCAAGGGTTTCCAGACATTTGAGGGAAACCAAGAGCTTGAAACATGGAGGTTTCTCCTTTGAGTGGCAGTTGTTTAATGAGTAAGGGCTGAATTTCTGTTCCTTTCCTTTTTTTTGGTTTGCTTTCCTGTACTGCTTTTTGTTGGAATATTGTTTTCTTTATTTTTTTCTAGTTACCTATAAAAATTTTAACATGCATAACCAAAATTTTCTGAAATTATTCAGTCAGTTTCCTTAGCATGCATGAGCTACTCTTCAAGTGTCCTCTCTTTCTATTAATTGCCTTTTGAATAAATCAAAGATAAAGCATGGAAGATTTCAGTATAATTATAGACACAAATATAAGTGTCATAATCCCTGAGAATATAAGGCAGCGAATGGGAGACGGAGGAAACGAGGCGTAGAAAGGAAAGTGAATGTGCTCATGTCCTTTTGTTTCATTGCAGGGATTTCCAGAGTGCTGTATGAAATTGGTAAATCTAGCCAAAGATTTAGATACAGCACCAGTAGAAGCCCTAAAACAACAAACACTATAGCCAGTCATACCCCCCAAAAATTAGGAGGTGGTCTGGGGAAGGAGAATGGGAGGCAGTGTGTGTGTACCAGTTTCTCATCTTGCAAAGCACAGGATTAAGAGCTGTGACTGAGGCATGTAATGTGTTATTAAAGTTATGGTAATAATCATTAAAGGCTAAAACTATTAATTGGGGTTGTCACAAGGGAGATGAACCTTAAGGCAGAGAGTGATGAATAATACTTCAACTTTTAAAATTTTATAACCTCTTTATAAAGGGGTGAATTTTGAATTAATTTTAGATTGTGAGCTTACAGTATTTATAAAGTAAAGTTTTTATATAAAAGTGATTTCGTGTTTGTTCTGGTATTTATAACAACTGTCTGTAGGAGTGTATCTTTTCCTTCTGTCTACGTAGTAGTTTTTAAAAGAAAGTACGCTTAAGTACTCTCTTGACTACAATTTTCTGTCATGTTGCTCAGTTTGGTAAAATAATCACTTAGAAAAATTTAGATGACTGATGTTTCCAGTAATACCTTTACATAGTGCTTCAGGTTTTAGAGAACTTTCACATTCACTGTTTGATTTCCATGACCTCTCTGTGAGGTAGGCAGAGTGGGTATCTTCCTGTTTTATAAGGTGAGGAAAGTAAGACTGATGAAATGAGTCACCTGAAGTCATGTGGCTTGAGGAGTGGTGAGAGAGCTAGGACACGGACTCCGGCTCTGTGGTCCACTCGCTCTCTGATGGTTCCACTCCTGCCCGCATCCTTTTGCCCTGTGACAGCTGAAGTGTCTCTTTTACCAATAATTCTTACCTTTCTCCTTTGTGATGTAACCCAAACTCAGGTTTTGACATTGTTTGCATTCTATGTTCTGAAATTTGTATTCAAACTGTTTAAAATATATAAATCTGTGTTTATTTTAAAAAATGAATTTTATTGCAGTTTGAAATGCCACACATAAACATTGGGTCTCATTCAGCCTCTTGTTATTTCTGTAGCTAGGCAATGATGAACTCCTCTTTTCTCTGAGACACAGATGCCTTCCAAGATTTTTCTGATACCCTTGTTTTTGAACAGTCATGGCTTCCTGAAGCAAAGCAGTGGAGTTTAAATGTTGTTGCCTTTAAGAATTAACTTACCTTTTTGGACTTGTGATACTGTAGCAACAGTTGGCCTCATTTGAACCCTGCAGATACGGTTCTGATGCAGGAAATTTTGGATTTCAACAAATCACTTACTCTCCAGAAAAACAACATTAGTGGGGAAGTATTTGGGCTCTTGTCTTGTAACACACTATCCTTGATTGTGGGTTTTTAAAAATTGTGATAAAATATATAGCACATAAAATTTGCCATTTAATCAACTTTAAGTGTACAATTCAGTGGCATTAATTACATTCACCGTGTTGTACAACCATCAGCACTGTTTCCAAAACGTTTTCATTACCTCAGACAGAAGCTCTATAGCTATTCAGTAATAACTCCTTGTTCCTCCCTCTGCAGAATTCCTGCTAACCTTTATTGACATTTTCTGTTTGTTCATGCAGCATTCTTCAGGCTACCTGTGGTTCCTTGTCCATGATTTCCTCTAGTTCTTTGAGCATATTGAAGACAGTTGATTTAACACCTTTGACTAGTAATTTCAGCTCAAGGATAGTTTTCTGTCAAGTTCTTTTTTCCTGCGAGCCCACCATATGTTCCTGTTCCAAGCATCATTGTGTGTTTTGTGATTTTTTTGGTAAGAACTGGAGTTTGCATATTATATGGTAACTATGGAAATCAGATTCTCTCCCTCCCGAGTGATTGCTCACGAGAGCTGCAGTCATCTGTTTGTATAATGTCCTTTCCAAAGTAATTTTGTGAGATCTGTATTCCTTGTTGTGTGTGGTCACTGGATTTTCTGTTTCATTACCTCTTGTCACCTTGTGACCTGACAGAGATTTACTTGATTTACTTAAATGTCTGAGTCCAAAAAAAAAAAAAAAAAATCCAAGAAAGGGAAGTTGCTGTAGCCCAAGGGGGTGGAAACAAAGGCAAGCATCTGCCCTGTTCCACCAGGCTACTGCCAAACTGGGCAAAGTGTACAACCCCAAATTTTTGAGGACAAGGCTCTGCTGCCAGCCCTGGCACCAGGCAGCTGCTCTAGGAGGCGGTCCTGTTAGCCACCTTTGCTTGGGACTGAGAAGTAGGGGGTGGCTAGTTTGTACACTGCTCTCTTATCTCTTCCTTCATCAACACTCCCCTGGGTGTTTAATGTCTGATTAGGCACTAGAGTTCAGAATAGTTGATTCTGATGGATTTTTTAGCTTAGTAGTTTTGGTGGAGGGATTGATTCCTGGAGCTTCCTACTCTTTGCCATTTTCCGTGATGTCACTCCACCCGAACATTTTGGATGTGACTATACATGGGGCCAGCTACAGCCAGTTCCTTTCTATTTCCCCACCATACGTCAAAACAGTGTTGCTTTTTGTTGTTGTTTTTCAAGGAGACTGAAACTACACTAATGTCATGAAGTCCTTTGTGGGATTTCCGTAGCATCCTTTACCAAAATTATGCATACCTTTGGTTTTTTGACATGGTCTCACTCTGTCTCCCATGCTGAAGTGCAGTGATATGATGATAGCTCACTGCAGCCTTAAGCTCCTGGGCTCAAGCTTCTCTTGCCTCAGCCTTGCAAGTGCATGTCACCACACCAAGTTGATTTTTTTTTAATTTTATGTAGAGACAGCATCTTGCTGTGTTGCCTAGGCTGGTGTTAAACTCCTCGAGGGATCCTCCCACCTTGGCCTCCCAAAGTGCTGGGTTATAGGCATGAGCCACGGTGCCTGGCTCAACTCATGCATGCCTTTAGAGAGATACTGTCTTCTTCTGGGATGATTGCTAAGAATGGTCTTTATTTTTGCAGGATTTAAACATTGGTTTCGTTCATTCTTTCATAGTTTTATAGCTGGAAAAGTGGTAAGAGATAACCGTATTTTATAGGTCAAGGGAATTGAGATCTAGAAAATAGAATCAAAGTGATGATTCTTTGTTCTTTCCACTTTACTCTGGAATATGCTATTACTCTGGAACATAACATTTTGGTTGTCTCTCTCAGTGGGAAAGAGAATGACAGAGGTAACAGTTTTGTGGTAAAAATTAACTCAGACAATTCTTTACACTGTGTATACATTATTTTTTTATTTGAAGCTTATGGAATATTCTCAGTATTTGACAAAACAGCATTTAAGTTTTATAATTTTACTTTTAGGGTGAGCTGGATATAGCCTTTGGAAGCTGGAGTATAAACTCTGTACTATAACCTAAGTCAGTTAAAAATTTATGTTGTCAGTTTTGGTTTCACTTCAACATAATATAATATTTTGCATGGATATAGTGATTTTCTTCTCAGTAGTGTGAGGTACTTTACAAATACTGCATTATAATGTAACATAGGAGTTGGGAAAAATAGAAGTGTTCATGTGCTTAAGTGGAAAAGCATTGAACACGGGTTTTCTGATTGAGTACACACGATGCGGTTACGCAAGTCAGGTGTCTGAAGCGTATGCTTGCTAGCAATCCTGGGGCCTGTTTGCTTTTTTGTAGAGCTGAAACATATTTGGTGAAATAGATACAGAAACCGTTAGGAATATGGTAGAAAGAGCTTAACATGATGAAGCATTTCTTGTGATTTGTTCACCAAAGCGGATGAATCCTCGCATTGAAGGCATTGTAGAGATGCTGTAGGAAACATCTTGCCTCCTTTTTTCCCTATGTGAGGTATCAGTAATGGAGTTCAGATGTGATTATATTCTAAATGTTTAGCTATCAGAGTATTTTGTGAATTTTTTTGGAAAAGTTGTTTGCGTTAATGGAAGAGTTGGATCTATAAAGTTTCATCATGCACACTCTTTATTAAGTACGTCATTATGCTAAGCTTAGTCGTATTTAAGAATTTTCCTTTTGATGTTATTGTTAAACCAAACGTGAAGGCTTGGCGGAGTAATTCTTGGTAAGTCTGGTGTCAATACTATTACTTTCTGACAGAGATGAAGTAATGAGATTTCTTTGAGTAGCTCATTGTCTCATAGTGAGCATTTACAGATCAAAATAATTTTTTTGCACTGGTGTTCTTATGTTTCCATTCCTTGACTGAATTAGAAGATTTAAAGTGAATCGGAATCTTCTTTTATTCTCTGTATATATTTTCTATATGTAACACATTTAGCCATGAATTATGTAACAAAACTTTTCATTGAAGAAACGGAATCAATTGGAAGATTGTCCCTTTTAACATGTCTGATAGGAACATGGAGTGGATATTTTAACCTTTGGAGGTTAACATTATATGTCTGTTGTGTTCGGTTTGGTCATTTTATCAATGAATTATAATATAATGATTCAAATATGTAACTTGTTTCTTACATGTTATGTTTGTGTATATATATATTATTATTAGATGAAAAGGACTATGTTAGTGGAATCTTCTGAGTAAATTCAAACTTGCAATTTTTTATTTGGCCAGTGATTAGTCATAGAATTAGATTTTTCTGAGTTGATTAGATGAGAAATTTACATGTTATTTTAATATGTGCTCCTGTGGTGGCAGTTGAAAGGGAAAATAAGCTACTTTTAATTTCTTCTGGGTGGGAGGTTGCTTGGTGGGTACCATGTGCTTTGCTTCAGTGGTGTATGCACTGCCAGCTCTGACTTCTCCCCAGTGTAATCTATCAACGTAGCAAAATTGCACCGTACCCCATGAATATATACAAATAAAAAGTTAATGAAAAAATAATTTCTTCTGGGATGAATTCTGTTCTTGAAAACTTGCCAGAAGTCTTCCCTGTTGGGTTGACTCTCTGTTGGGGTCACACGCAGGGCAGGCGGGAGGGTGAGATGTGCACACAAACACAGGCATACACACCACTGGGAAATAGATTTATGTGGCTTTTCTTTCTCCTTGCAACTTAAACAAATGGCTTTCAGAGGAGTAATAGAGGCAAATGCCCTCCCATAATGTGATCATTAGAGCTTGATAATTGATTGTACAATATTTCATTTCTTTCAGAGCAAGATGTTTTGACTTCCTCATTAGTGTTAGTGAGTGTACGCCCCTACTCCCTTTTGTGTCATCGGTACCATATCCTGTCTTACCAAGGGTGGCTTTGCTTTGTGCTGGTTTCTGATTCTAAGACAGCTTTTGCAACCCTCTGTGATATATGCTACAGTGATGCAATGCCAGGTTTAGGTCTGGACCCATCTAAGAATCCTTTGTACTTTTTATGAAGCACATTTTAGCTTTGAGGGAGTGGTTAAAACCAGAGCAGGCCACTATACAAGGCCTAAACCAGGATTTTTAGGTTGACTGCAGATCGGTGTGGACCCCCAGATACTTTCCCTGTCACTGAAATTGTATTGGAATTTGAATTGTTTGAGAGGTTCATCTGAAGGAGGAAGGCGTAATAGAGGGCATTATAGCTGGGATGGAGGAGGAAGGGGCAAAGGAAGTGTTTGTTGCTTCATGCCTCCTGTGCCAGGCATTGTTCTACACATTTTCTGTACATTGTCATAGAAACAGGCCGTAATGAGAGTCCTGTTTGCTCTGTTTTGCAGATTAGTAATTTGGAGCTCAAGGACGTGACATATTTTGTCCTAAATTTAAACTTTGTGATTCTACATTGCTGCTAAATATTTTAGAATTGTAGCATTTTGGAGTTGCAGTAGATGCCATAATGCCGTAAATCTGGTCTCCGTCATCTTGCTGATGAGAAGAAAACGGAAGCAGAGTGTTTTAGCGCAGGTGATGCTTTTGTTAGGTCATTCATATTAGAACTAGGACAGGTACGCATCCTCCTGATTTGCAGGCTGTCACTCTCGGTCTCCTGCCCAGCCTGCAGGGGAAGAAAAGAGATACTCAGATACTGAATTTCACATTTCTTGAGGCTTACTGCTCTGATGCTATTTTTATGATTACTCAGAACTCATGGTATGGATATGATTTGTTTTGTCATAAATATTTTCATTGCCTGTGTTGCAGTCTCAGGGCACATGGTGTTTTCTAGAACAGGTATGAGAGTTAAGCCTTCTCTTTGATTCTTCACCTTTTTCTTATTAAGAGATATAAACTTGTTTCTCACATCATCTGTTACACTTTGGATTCATCTTTTTACTGCTCACATTCACTTCTTTGTTGTGTTTACACACTCATATCCTCACATTGGCGGCTTCCTGTGCCTCCAGAGCTTTTCTTACTTTACCAAGGTCACTTGCTTTTCTCACCTCCGGGAAGCCTTTCCTGCCTGATTTGGCAGTTCTCCTTTGTGTCCTAACCTGATCTAACATAGAACAATAAACGCTGGATTCTAAAATAAGATTTGAAACATTAAACTGGAAAAATGTATTGAATTTTCTCTTGTATTAAACAGAAAGAAAGTTGTGTTGGAACTAATAGTTTGCCATAACTATCTAGTACAGAACAGGATGTATACTGATAAATACATTCGCTAGTTGATAGGACTTCATCCTTTTGTGTTTTCGTCATTTTTTATTTTTTGCTTAAGTATATTAAGTTCTCTACTTTCTGGAACAATATCTACAGAGTATAATTAACTTTTCAAAGTGACATGTCTTCGTAGACACCTTTTTTTTTTTTTAACCATGTTCTAGCTTTAGATGTTGATCTTGTGGGCCAGGAGATTTCTAAATTAAGAAAATAATTTAATTCCAAAAGAAGTGAATTATTTTCTTGAAAACATCAGTTTACTTTTGTATAATTTGTGTTTTTCCTTCTCATAATGGCAGAAGGAAGTGTACTGAGTTGTGTTTTCCATGGTTGACGATGTAAAAATTACTTAATTGCAGGGCAGCCATCTCCCGGATTTTCTTTTTTCCTATTTGCATATAGCTTCTGGTTTTTCAGCAACATTTAATATATAGTTAATTTTATTTTATGAAAATAATAGACTGAAGTTATCTTTGCAATATCAACTTATTCTTTCACTTAAATGGTGATTTCTTGGTCTGAAAAGCACAAGTCCTTGTCTTCCCAAGAATTCATACCAGGTGGGTTTATGGAGGTACTTGCTCTTTGGCTTACAAATTCTTAGTATTGGATGATTATTTTTGAGGCTGTGATACTGCGTCTTAACTTTTATTCAGGACTTTGTTAATGTTTGCTCTTTAATAGACTACCCCACATTTTATTCTTAATGTTAGAAGAGCTGATAGATTCACCTGTTGCTAGAAATGTGGGGATGGAAGGTACTGTAGACATAGAGGTTTTACGTATGGGGAAACCGAGACTGCTGAGTGTTATGGCTGGGACCAGACTCAAGCCTGTGGCTTTGCTACTTCAGTGCTACTTTCATAGCATGGTCTCTACGGCAGTTCCATAATGGATCCATTCTCTCCCATGAAATCTTGGCTGTCAAAGTAAAGCCTTTCCCATTTTTATTGAAACTTTAGTTTCAATTAGTAACATTATGTTGACAGGAATATTGATTAAAAAATACTACCCAAGTTTTAACCTTGTTTAATTCTTAAGCACACCATTGAGCTTTTACTATAACTGTTGCACTGCAAATTTTATATTTAGAAAGTTTATTTGATTCTTTTTAAAAATCTGTTAGATTTTAGAGTCTCTTGTTTGATTTTAGAATCAAGCCATTGTCATTTCTTGGTACATATTAAGTGCCTGTATCTGACAGTTCTGATATTTAATATCTTTATGAGTCTGATTTTGCTGTCTGTATTTCTTCTGGCTTTTCTTCATGTGCTTTCTTTTTCTGTGTGTTTTTGTACTTTTTAACTGTGAACTCAAATTTCTTGGAATTTTATTTGTAGGGATTCTTTGTGAATGGATTGAATTTATCTCCTTTCAGAATGAATTTGTAATTCTGCCATTTGTAGGGTGGAAGAGGGCACTCCTAGGATCTCTTTGAATTAAATTCTCTTCTTGAGAATTTTTTTTTTTTAAAGATCACATAGCTTGTGCAAATTTAGGTAACAAACTTTTATGAGGGCAAACTTGTGGTTATGAATTTTGAAAGATAATTATCTTCCCCCCTCCTTAGCCCCCATACCAAGGGCAAGCCAGGCAAGTGTCCTGTGGTGTGGGGTTATTTCTTGTTCCCTCTTGTGCTGGGATCTCCTCTTGTGTTCCCCGTCTTGGGTGGGCCCAAAGCTTCAGGACCTGTTCCTGCACTCCTTTCCATTCAGCTGTCAGAAGGGAATCTGAAGGTCCCTAGGGCTGGGAAATACCCTCATTGTGAAGTCTGTCTTTGGTGTTTGCTTATCTCTAGTGGTTCCCCCATCACTTTGTTTTTAATTTCTGTAAATTCCCTATTTTCTCACTGGCTGAGTTAATTTTTTTTTACTTAAAATTTCATCCACTTTTTCATTGTTTTCATCAGGAGCATCATGAGTGTCTGATTGCGTCTTCATGATGAATTCTATAGTAGAAGGTACTAAGTCTTTTGCTTGAGTTAGAAAAATGGGGACAGAAGAGTCAGAAAAAAATGTCTTTCATTTGGTGCATGCCAGGTACTTGGACAAAATAAATGAATCCTGATACCTGTGAAAGCTCCAGAGCAAAAATTCTTTACTTACCACCATTCCTTTCCTTTATCTCAGTAAGGAATCACTGATTTCATAAGCCATTGTTAGTTTTGGTAGGGTTATATTTCTCAAGTGCAGAAATGGAGCCATTACTATTGAATGTTTACTTGTTCTTGACTCAATTTAAATCTTGGGGTGCTTGAATGACCATTATTTGACATAATAGAATTTGTTAGCCTTCAACAAAATCCTCCAGGAATGTCTTAAAGATGCCAAGAATTGTGCAGCAAAGTTTTGACTTGACAGTTGGTTTTCACCTGTGACATCTAACTTTAGTGTTGCAAACAGTTTTGAATTTAAATTAAACAACTCAAAAGAAACCAAATTGCTTAGTATAACCTTTGCCTTTTTAGTTAGTATTAGGCTAGCGATAGGAGTATACACTGATCACTTCTACAGAGAAAATTATTGATCCATGCAAGTAGGAGTGCTCCTGCTGCATTTGGAGAATCTCCTCTATACGGTCATTACCACAGTAAGGCATAGTTTACTATGCTTTGTTTTAGTTTAGAATTATAAGAAAGTTAATACTATTCTTTCTTTGTACTTTTGTTTTTTGAGATAGGGTCTTGCTCTGTCTCCCAGGCTAGAGTGCAGTGGTGTCATCATAGCTCACAGCAACCTCAAACTCCTGGGCTCAAGCCTCTCAAGTAGCTGGGACTACAGGCGCTCACCACCACTCCAAGATAATTTTTCTGTTTTTTGTAGAGAGAGGATCTCACTCGTGCTCAGGCTGTGTTGAACTCCTGACCTCAAGTGAACCTCCCATCTAGGCCTCCCAAAGTGCTAGGTTTATAGATGTGTGCCTCCGTACCCAGCCTGTACTTTCCATTTTGATCTGCGACCCTCTCTCCATCCATAGCCATAATTCCTCAGGCTGTTGAATTGTGTGGCTTAGCATGTATTGGTTGGCTTGAACTTCCCTGGAATTTTGTTTTAATACAGTAATGTCTTCAGAAGCATTGATAAAAGCTATTTTATAGAATGTCAAGTTAGAAGGGATTTTTAGAAATTACCTAATCTTTTCATTTCCTGAGTAGTTTTAGCTGTGAAAATCTTAATGCATGTAAAGGCTTACTTGAAAACCCAACAGATAAATTTAGAGCTGAGAGTTTTGAAAATCACTGAAAATTCTGATCCTTTTATTTTGCAAATAATGTTTCTTAAATCCAGAAAGGTTAAATTTCAATGATCTATCTATGGCTCTTTCTACTTTATTGCATCGCTGTTGGCCAACTCTTCCCAGACTTCTGAATTGGATTATGGCTCTGCTTTGTTGTTAGGCTTTTGGGGGTTGAAGGAGTACGGGGATGATACCTTTGGGGGCAACTGTGTGGAATTGGCTCTTGCCTGCCAAACTGAGGAGAGATGTTTTTTTATTATTATTATTATTATAGCTGTCTCTTTTTCCCTCCTGACTCCTGTTTCCTTCTTTTGTCATTTCTTAGCTTTTGCATAGAGCAGGTCAGATTCATTATCCTGACTGGTTAATGACAGTAGTTTATTTTCTTTGTGATTGAAGGGAAAAGGAGAACACCACCAACATTTATGGGACACCTACTTATGTGCCAGGCACTGCCAGCTGCCTTAAAAGTTAAAATTGTTAATTTGTAGTCACCCTATAAAGTAGTTGCTGATATTTTCCTTTTACAGTTAGGAAACTGAGGCACAGCGGGGCTAATACGTGACCCCTAGTTGAAACTTCTGTGAGGACAAGGAGTTAGGGAAAGGGCTCTCTAAGACGGCATCAAAGTACGTGGTCTGTATGGGGCTAAGTGGGGCACCTGGGGTGGTTAGAATACCCGGTGAGTGGCATGTGATCACTCCAACTGTGGAGAGAGAAGGTTCCCATGTTTTTTTCCTAGTTCATCTCGAGGGCCAGCAATGCTTTCCTAAGGTGTGTGTGCTGGAATTTTAGTGTTCTGGGTAGGTATGTGTTTGGGGTTGTATTTTGGATAATAGTACCTTTCTCCTGTTTTTGGGGGAAGGGGTTATACTCATTTGAATAAACCAGTATCAGTTTGAATTTTTACAACAAGTGGTAAAAATAAGGGCTTACTGATTATTTTTAACATGTGGGGAAGTTTTGTGACAAGGTACTTGAGCTGGCTGGGGTAGGGAGTAGGGCTTGCAGCATTCCCACTAGTTTTCAGTGGGTCTTGAAGTTGCTGTAATGATTGAATTTGGTGTTGTCATGACATGTTAATTGATGTCTGAATTTAGAAATAAGTTGTATCAAGATTTTATGTAAAACTAAAATAATTCTTACATTAAAACAATAAAGACAGTATGATGTCTATAGAAGTGCTGGTTGGCTGGAGGACGTAAGAGGAAATGTTTTGGTGGAAGTTGACTACCAGCTTGCCAGGTGCCTTTAATCAGTCTTCATTTTCAGTCTTAGCGTATCGGGAAGTTGAGGCTGCAGTGTCTAACGAAGGTTCTGTGCTTCCCAGGTTTGGGAATGGAGCTCAGTAAAGAAACAGCAGGTGTAGGACCCTGAGCACTGTGCCCAGTGTAGTTGGGGAGGCACACTGTCTCTGTGCAGCTCTTCACAGTGACAGCTGGGTATTTTTTTGAGTAATATCCTGTTAGTTATATTTTTCTGATAATATATTTTTTTGAGACAGAGTCTCACTCTGTTCCCCTGAGTGCCATGGCATCAGCCTAGCTCACAGCAACCTCAAACTCCTGGGCTCAAGTGATCCTCCTGGCTTAGCCTCCCGAGTAGCTGGGACCACAGGCGCATGTCAGGACACCTAGCTAATTTTTCTGTTTTTCATAGAGATGAGGTCTCACTCCTTCTCAGGCTGGTCTTGAACTCCTGACCTCAAGCAATCCTCCTGCCTCAGCCTCCCATCAAGTATATAGTATATTTGACGTACATTCTTCCAGTCCACTTTTTGTGTGCCATTTTACACACATGCACACACACACACTCTCACACGTATATATGGTGGTGTTTTATGTTAATCTAATTTCTCTTTTTTCATTTAACATTCTTCTTTTGAGATTTATGTTTTCATATGTAAATCTAGTTCATGTACTCTGACTCTACTGTGTAGTATGTTGTCACATTTTATGTATGTTTCCCCAGTGATGGACCATCTAGACTGCTGTCAGCTGCAGTCATAAATGATACTGCAGTAAATGTTCTTGTCACCTTCAGTTCTGTGTGAAAATTTCAGGTATATACCTCAGAATTGCTAGGCCACCGCACATGTGCATGTTTATATTTAGTGTCACACAGTCTCACCTCAGAGATGGCTGCCATCAGATTACACTGCTGTCAGAGTGTATGATACAGCGGGTGCTTTCATTTGTTACTTAGAAAAAGGTGCGTGTGATGGATGTAATTCCTTGATCCAGGCTTTGGTTGCATGAGAAAGTTCCTCTAAAGCTAAATTTTAGTCATATTATTAAAAGCTTTTACTCTTCAATAACATCCTTTGTTTTCTTTCAATAATGTTAGGTAGCAATAGTTTCATAGATGCTTTTTTAAAGGATGTCTCTGTAATGCCTATATTATAATGACATTATAAAATATAGTCTCGTGTCACTGAACAGCTGGGATATGTTATGAGAAGTGTGTCATTAGGTGATTTTGTCATTGTGCAAACATCATAGAGTATGCTTACAGAAACCTAGATGGTGTAGCCTACCCATCTATGGTTTGTTGCTCTTTGGCTACAAACTTGTACGACATGTTACTGTACAGAATACTATAGGCAAGTGTAACACAATGGTATGTATTTGTGTATCTAACCTAGAAAAGTTTCAGTAACAATACAGTATAAAAGGTTTTTAAAAAATGGTACACCTGTATAGGGCAGCTCTATTATAATCTTATGGGACCACCATTGTATATGAGATCCGTTATTAACCAAATGTCATTATATGTTGCATGACCATCTGTACTATAAATACTAAGATTTTTGTTTTTCATTTTATAGGGCGCCAATGCTTCGGCATTAGAGAAAGAGATTGGTCCAGAACAGTTTCCAGTCAATGAGCACTATTTTGGATTAGTCAATGTAAGTATGCATTGTTACTTAGCTTTCAGAATCATGTTTGGAAGCAGTTTGAAAAATGATGAATGCATTTCATAATTTATTAAAGAGGCCGGGTGTGGTGGCTCTCGCCTGTAATCTTAGCACTCTGAGAGGCCTAGGCGGGCGGATCACTTGAGGTCAGGAGTTCAAGACCAGCCTGAGCAAGAGTGAGACCCTCTCTCTACTAAAAAAATAGAAATTAATTGGCCAACTAAAATATATAGAAAAAATTAGCTGGGCGTGGTGGCGCATGCCTGTAGTCCCCACTACTCGGGAGGCTGAGGCAGAAGGATCGCTTGAGCCCAGGAGTTTGAGGTTGCTTTGAGCTAGGCTGATGCCACGGCACTCTAGCCTGGGCAACAGAGTGAGACTCTGTCTCAAAAAAAAAAAATTTTTATTAAAGAAACATTGTTCATTTGTATCAGTAGAATTAAATGCCAACGGGCTTAATTTGAAATTTTAAAATGATGTTTAATGGAAGAGAAAAACAATTGCCTGAAGTCTTAAGAGTCTTAGAGGTAGAACTGTTTGTAATTTGTCAGCCTGATTTTTCTCATTTTGCGTCAAAAATTTCTCATAGCCTAAATTTAATATATAGCCTAGACCAGGCGATGTCTTGATTCCTTAAGAATTATTTGTCTAAATACAAGTGGTACAAATCTACAGGTATAAATATAACTACGTAAATGCCTCCATGTGTCTATAGCGTATTGATGAGTTTACTTCTGGCATTGTACTGGTACTGTAGTATAGAGACATTAAATAAAAGTGGGAAATACAGGAAAAAATAAATACCAGTCCTTGTGGAGGTAATTATACATTTTTAAATCTTTGGGGAAAACTTTAGAAGTTTTAACTGAATGTTATCTGTTCTGATTCATTGGAGAATACCACAGATCTATGTTAAATAATGGTTGTGATAGTTTATAGTATAGTACTGTACTGTTAGGTGGATCTATGGTGGGTGTTTTAAAAAACATATATTGATGACAAAACAGGTAACACAGTAAGTTATATTGAACAACTTGTTGGTGCATCACTAAATACTAATGTGTAGTTGGATGGGTTTCTGATGGGATTTGAGGAAAGTAGCTGTGATTTGCGTGTCTCCCCTCGCTGTGGGAATAGTCTGTGTGCACCACACTTGAAGCGTATAACAAAGCATCAGCAATTCCCTACCCTCTCAACCCCTCCCTACAACTACCCATTACTCTCTAGCTGTTATTCTGGAATTTCCCCTTACATTCTAATGAAAATCCTTAGGCTGCTGGTTCTTTAAAAAAGTCCATTGACTTCCTGTTACGGTAGATAAGAGATGCAGCTCTCTTCCTTTGCCACCATTCCTGCCTAACTTCACTTTCTCCCCTTCTCCCAATATGCTTATATGACAATTTTTAGTTTAATTAATGTCCCCTCTCCAGACATGGGCGTCACTGCCCTCCTTTGCTGGATCCCCTGTCTTCTTTCTGCCTTGCTCTGTGGAACACTTTCTGTAGTAGCTACTTTAGGAAATGTGGATTGGAGATAAACTTTGAGACATGAGACACTGTATACTTAAAAATGTTTCGGTAGTGGCTATAGCTAAGTACAGGCCCTAGCTCGCATTACCTTCCTCCAGATTTTTTAAGGCATTACTCTGTTGCCTCCTGGCTTCTGTTGTCTCTTTTGAAAGAGGTCTGATACCGATCTTATTTTTGATCTCCTCTGTGTGTGACGTTTTTCCTTTTTTGTTTTAAAATTTCTGGGGGCCTTTACCATTTCCTCTATCCATAATGTTTAGAGATTCATGGTGTGTCTTAATCTCCCTTCCCCATTACTGTATGGGGTGTTTACAGGCCCATTCACACTGAAGACTCATTTCAGTTCAGGACATTTCTGATACTGTTCTTTGGAGAATTTCCTTCCCGTCAATGTACTTTCTCTCTTCTGTCTTTTGATATCCTACTAGTTGCATATTGAAACACTTTGACTGATTTCTCTAATTTTCTTGGTTTTTCTCCCTTTTTTGATCATCTACCTTTTTAGTATACATTTTAGACTATGTTTTTGACTTTTTTTGTCCAGCTCTTTGCACTTTTTATTTCTTCAGATGTTAACTTTTATTTTTTAATCTTTCATGTAGGCAGTAACTTGTTATTTTTCTCAGGATAGTACTTATATTTTTTGTTGTTGCTGGGATTTTCTTACAGTTGCTGGAATGTTTCTAAGACCTCTGAGTTAATTTTTTCCCGTTTTAAAACTCTAAGATTCTTGTTGGAAGCTTTCCTGAAATGTCATTCGTTTATAAAAGTGACATTCTTAGAGCTGATGGTGGCTTAGTGTGCTGTGGGTGGAGTTTGCCCACCGTGGGCTTCACTCTAGGGTGTCTCTGGCAAACCAGCTTAAAATAGCTCCAGAGGGTCCCTTTATTTCAGTAGCTAGAGGCCACTGAAGCTGTGCCCCCACCCAAGACTCCCCAGTCTCTGCCTAGGGGTGGCTTAATCCAGGGTTTTATTTAATCCTGTTTTCTGCTGGTGTCTCACTGCTATCTTCTGCTTGACCCAAGGATCCTGGAACCCCCAGTTTCTCCTGCTGGGCTTCTGTGGAGACAGAGCCTGCAGTCGTCTTCTGCAGGATGGGAGAAAACTTAAGCTGCTTGGTGTCTGCATGGTCCTTTTAGACTTATTACCAGAGTTGTGTTTTTAGATCCAGCCCCCACCCCAATTCCCGAGCCTTCAAGAATGAATCAGCTTTTTTCCTCACTTGTCTCTCCCTTCCAGGCACTTGGGTTTCTACTTTTTCTCCATCCGCCTTCCATCTTCTGTAACTTTGCTGACTTCTCTAGTCTATAGTTGACTTCTTTATCACATTCTTTGACCTTTTGAGTTTTTACCTAATCTGTTCCTTCGCTGTCATTTTACTGGGGTTTCACAGGGAGTAGCGTTAGGTGAAGATATTTAATTTCCCTAATTTAACAAGAGGTCTGGCCTCTAATTCTAATATCTAAAATGTTCATATTTACAAACAGTTGTTTAGTGATCAAAAGCCTCATTTAAATTCTGGGATGGCAAAAACCTAGTTTCTCCAATCTTGTTACTATTTCTCTGTGACTATCACCCTGATTATGTTCAGACTCCAGAGCTAATGTGTCTTGAATTATAGTAAAGTTGTTCCCGTTGATAGTGTCCCAGAAGAACCCATTTTCTTCAGAACAATAGTGTACTTATATATTGATACTGTTTACCTTCAACCTCTTTCCGTATAAATATTTCAGTTTCTCCATTTTATGGAGAAACTTTTTAAAACTCCATTTTATGGTCAAACTTTTTTGTAGATACCCTCAGAACAAGTAAAATAATATCCTATATAAATATGATGTGAAATGAGTTCTAAAGCTCTATAATATTGTCTTCTGCTGTTATGTTGTTTTTAATTTAATATGATCTCAGTATCACTGCCACTCAGTAAGTCTAGTGTCAGTTGTGTTCAAAAGCAGTTTCTAAGAAAGCCTCATTTCTGTTAATCCCCATGGATCAGTTTAAATTCAAAAGGTAGTATTTGTGTTTCTCCCAGAGCTGAACAACAGTAAAATGAAGAGAAGTTGGAGGGAATAAATTTAGTAAGAGACCGTCAGAGGAAGTCTTGTCTTTATCCCCTGGGGAGATTCATTTGATGAGTAGAAAATAGTTTCTGGTCTCTCTGCCTTGTTATTATACAAAAAAACTGAGACCTCTGCAGGGGCCAGAGCTCCAACTATTAAAGGCCGATGAATGCCTTAAATTATATGCAGAAACAAATCCTGTTTCCTGTTGGTGTCTCACTGCTATCCTCTGCTTGACCCAGGGGTCCTGGAACCCCCAGTTTCTCCTGCTCCACCTCTGTGGTGCTCAGACTAGATGCAGCAAAACTAATAGAGTGATTAACTTTTTCTGTGATTTATACTTTCAGGCTGCTTTGCAACTGTGTTTTATGCCTTCAGCCTTTTTTCTGTCTTATTTTTCAGCTCCTATGTTGGCATCATTCGTGTTTCTCTCTTATTCTTTTCTCCCTTTTTAATTTGTAGAGTTATCACGCTATTTACTTGTATGTGTCCCTTAAAAGTTAAAGTTGGAGCTTTTTGGGGGACAGGGTGACTTAGTTAATTCAGAGGTCAACATTTTAAGGTCTTTTTCCCTGTCTCTGTCCCTGGCTGCTAAGTATCTAGTGTTATAAACAATTCTGGAAAGTAGCTGCTTTAAAAAAGCTCTGTGGTTAATTTTTTCTAACAATTGTATTTTGTTAAAATGAGGCACGCATACATTTTCATCAGTCTGTTATTAGCTAAATGTGCATTTTCAAGTTATTTTAATTGCTTTTACAAAAAAGTGTATACTAAAAGGATTCCTATTAGATCTGCCTGATCGTATGCCTTTTTTTGACCAGTGAATGGTAGGATCACTCAGAAGCACTTGCCTTTCGGAAATAGTACATGTATTTGGGCAGTTTTGTTTTGTTTCTTTTTATGGAGAGAAAAATAACCATAGTTTAACCTAGCAGAAAATTAAACAGAGTGGTTACTCTCAATATTGTTAATGGTAACCTAGTTTTTGTTATTTTTAAATTGCAGATATTTTTGTCTTGGAAGTATATTTTCACAAATAGTAACTTCTATAGTAGTTTATTCTTGATAATTCCTATGTTTATCACTATAATTTGTGTAATACTTAGAGTGAGGATTTCCTCTTGACTTGTCTCCTATAGATACATTAATATTCCTAATATTATTGGACATCAGAGAGGAGAAAGTGTGTGGCTTAGAAACTTTGGATAGGCAAAGAAGCCTTTGGAAACTTTTTTTTTTTGCTGTAAAATATCCCTCTTATGTGCCATCTGTACACATGGTCAGCTAAATTCCATAAAAACTGTTTTGATCTGATAAATCAAGTTGCCTTTTTTCCTTTTATCTTGTAGATGGTTAGTACTTATTTTAGTAGAGCTTATAGTAGAGAGTGATTGAAACTCCTAGTAGTGTGTCTTTCTTTTTGTGCAGTCTGCGTTTTTTTTTTTTGAATGGCTTTCTTTCCTTATTTTATTTTATGGTTCTTTTTTTCTAGCACAGATAGGCCCCATCGCACCAGTAGGTTGAGCTCAGTAAATCCATTTGTGAGGACTGTGGAATCTTTATTATAAACTTATGGTCACATTCCTAGACCATCTTATAAAAAGCTATTTAGCCTGAATTGCTAGTTGAAGCTGGGTGCATTTTGAAGGAGAGAAAGAAATAAAAATGAAACCTTTTCTCCATTTGTGGATTATAAAGTTGATTAGGCAAATGTCTCTTGGTTCTGTTTCCTTTTCTATTGATTTCATTCTCATCCAGTTATTTTCCCTGATGACCATAGCATACTTGAGGTTTGTACTCTTAGAGATCCCAGAGAGTATCTGTATCAAACCTGGCAAAAGAGCTCTTGCCCAGGTACTCTGGCTGGACCAGATCAAGTTTCCCGCTCTGTTACAGAGTCTGTGAAAGGGCTTGTGATTGACAGCCCAACAGAATGTGCATGGAGAAGAGAAGTCAGTTCCTCCAAGGAAGCATGGGGCAGTGGGGAAGGGTGTGGGGTGCGGAACGGATGTCCACTAGACTATGGAAAGACTACTTCTGGATTGGGTACTCTACTCTGGTGCAGTTGGCCGGAGTGAGGGTGATGCATAGCAGAATGTGGAGTTAAAATGTTCTAAAACATGGCCATCTAAGTAAAAACTGGTGGAAGAGAGCCTTTACTTAGAAAGGGATGTTCATAGGACAGGCACCATCAGATCCAGCATGGGGGACAGCAGAAGGAGTTGTGCTTCTTGAAAAGTAGTTCATTTTCAACCTTTTTAAAAGGCAATAATACTGTTGACATTGTGATGGTTAAAGCCATAGTCTCCAAATGAAGTATGCGAGATATCTGTTAGGCATAGGAAGAAAATATTAGAATGTCTAATGTTTATTTTAATCTAAAAATGGTAGATTAAGCTTTATTGATTGATTTATGGATGATACTGATGCCCGTCTTTATCCACATACGATATGGTCGTGTATCACTGTAAGTTTCACGATGCCGAAGGGTTGACGGGCCACCCACCCTTGCTCAGTTCTGCTATTGCAAATCTGTAATAATTTAAATGTAGATCTAGAGATTTATGTCATCTGACATTAGTTAATTCAAAAGGTGATTTTAAAAGTAACTACAAAGTGATGAAGTGCCAGGAACTGTTCTAAGTGCTTTATGTTGGATGATTCATTAATTCTTTAAAAATTCTAAGAGGTAGGTGCTATAGTCGCCTTTTTACAGATGAAGACACTGATAAACAGAGTGATTTAGTAATTTCCGAGGTCGAGTAGTGGAAACAGCCTTGAACCCAGATGGCTTGGTTTCAGATGCTATATACTTAATTACTGTGCTGTGCTGCTCTCGAGGCAGACGTTCATTCACTAAATTCAACACTGATTCAAACATATTCGGAAGATAGGGCTAAAAATTGAATAACCGTGATCTAGAGAGTAAAGGTAATCAGTGAGAAGACTCTTCTTCACTTGGACCTATGTGTCTTTATGAAGATACCTTTTTCAATTTTGATAGCCATTAAAACCATGTATCCAAATAACTGAACATACACCCAGACTTACAAATTACTGTTTTAAAGTCTAAAACCATGGTTTATGAAAAGGCATATTCAGTCTCATTGCTGTCACTTAAATATTAATAATTTTTAGTAAAAATAAAAAATTTTGTGTAATAAGACAAAATTTAAAATGCATATTTTCGTAATTACATTCTTTTATATTTTAATGTATATAACAATATAGTAGTATATGTAGTTTATAAATAAATATGTATGAGCTGAAAATGATCTTATTGGTGGAGATATAAAGAATATTTGTGATGGGGGATTTTTTAAGACTTTGAGAAAAAGGTATTAGAGAAAGCAATTTAAAAGCAAGAATGGGTCAGGCACAGTGGCTCATGCCTGTAATCCTAGCATTCTGGGAGGCCGAGGCAGGCGGATTGCTCAAGGTCAGGAGTTCGAAACCAGCCTGAACAAGAGCGAGACCCCGTCTCTACTAAAAATAGATAAGAAATTAATTGGCCAACTAAAAATATATAGAAAAAAAAAATTAGCTGGGCATGGTGGTGCATGCCTGTAGTCCCAGCTACTTGGGAGGCTGAGGCAGAAGGATTGTCTAAGCCCAGGAGTTTGAGGTTGCTGTGAGCTAGGCTGACACCACGGCGCTCTAGCCCAGGCAACAGAGCGAGACTCTGTCTCAAAAAAAAAAAAAAAAAAAAAACCACCAAGAATGGGTCATTTTGTTTACTAAGCAATTGAAAGGTAAATGATCAGACCCTGAGAATAGTGGCAGCTTTTAAAATTTGTTTCCTCCAATTTTAAACCTGGTCAGAAACTTGGATCTTCAGAACCAAGTGAGGTAACACAGGGCAGGTTTCAAACCTAAAGCGCTGGTTTTGGGTTTTTTGGTTTTTTTTTTTAGAAGAAATTGGGCATTCAGAAACGAGTATGGAGGAAATCATCCTGGACAACCTCGTTCGTGCGCATTTCATTAGCCAACTGTTAGAGGCAATGTTTATTACTGGGAAGGGAAAAGGAAGGCAATAAATATTTATCTAACTATGTGTCATTTACTTACTCTGTAAGGTAGGATTATTTCTCTCTCCTCCTTATTAGAGAGGAGGAAATTGAAGTTGAGTAGGATGCAGTGACATACTCCCAATCACATGGCCAGTAAGAGACATCTGTAGTTCAGGATTTGACTTTGACTCTGAAGTCTGTGTCTTTCTAATATCAGGGATAATGTGACCAGGCAGTTAAGCATTTTAGTGGTTGTTAGACCGTCATACCAATGACTTTTAAATCTAACGTTTTAGGGAGTCTTGTTTTTTACTTTTGGTTTTTTGGATGCACCTAAGAACTTGATAGAAAACCTCACCTTTGTGGTTTTTAAAGAATTTTTGAGAGTTGTATTAATATTTTAAAATGTATAATATATAAAATGCAGTCAGTATTGTAATAATGATGGGAATTGATTGTCATCTCTTTCAGTTCTCTCTACACTGGAAAACTCTTTCTCTTGACAATGTGTTGCCTTAAATTTAACAAAACTTTTTTTTTTTATCTTGTAGTTTGGGAATACCTGCTACTGCAATTCAGTTCTTCAAGCACTTTATTTTTGTCGTCCTTTTCGGGAAAAAGTTCTAGCCTACAAGAGTCAACCTAGGAAGAAGGAGAACCTTCTTACGTGCCTAGCAGATCTCTTCCATAGCATAGCCACTCAGAAGAAAAAGGTCGGAGTAATACCTCCTAAGAAGTTCATAACAAGGTTACGGAAAGAAAATGGTAATTCTTCTACTGTGGATTACGTAACAGGAAGGTTAAATGCAGCGTACTGCAATTCAGGCATTTGTTGAGCATCATCTTTACACCTAATAGCAATGTTAGCTGTTGAAAAAACAAAGATGAATGTCTTCAGGGAGGTACTAGTTTAGTGGAGATAGTCTCACAGTAATTAACGTGTGGTGTGGTTAATGTTTAAGTGTGTTAGACAGACATAAAATTCTATGTTCCAGAAGATGAAAACCTACACAATTTTTCTCTTTGCTTGCTTGGCTTTTTGCATGATCATGTGTTTGTTGTTTTCATATTGCTTTCATGTGTGTAGCTCATTTGATCCTTGCAGTAGCCTTAGATAGAGAGCATGTTTCTTCTTCCATTTTGGCCATGAAAAAACCAGAAGCTAAAAACTTGCCAGGAGTCACCCTCCAGGGAAAGGGAAGAGCCAGAATAAGAACACAGACCTTCTGGTTTAGGGTAGATAAGTTTTCATCCCCCGTCTGTTTTAAAAGTAGCTACTGAGTAAGCCCCACCTCTCTTTTTTCTTTTGAAATATTTTTCATTTAATTTTCACAGCAAGCCAGTAAGTTAGATATTATCACTTCAGTTTACACGAAATAACCAAGGCTCAGAGAAGTTAATTTGTCTGAGGTCACACAGAGTTCTGGCAGAGCTTGTATACAGACTTGCTTCTCCCTGATCCCGACACCCAGGGTTCTGTCTAATGTGGTATACTGCCTCCGAAATTCAAATGGAATTCAAATAACGTGGAATTCTGGGTTTTGTTTGCTGTAGGCATTTCAGTCATTGTAGAAATAAAATTGAATGGCATTTTTAGTTTGATTTGTTTTCTATTAAATAGAAGGATGTCCACAAACACAATTCGAGAAGACTTTAAGGTTGTTATTAAATACACTAATGTATAATCCTACCCTTAAATTAGTTCACACTATTCATTATCACAGTGATTGAGATAAGCCTGGATCATATCTAGTTCCCTGAAATATAAAGACCCTGAAATAGCACAGCATGCTGTAGGCTATTATTCTTGAATCTGATACACAGGTTAAATATTTGTTCATTTTCCCCTCACACACATGTAGAATAGTTGATTAATTGCCCACAAAAGCACATCTTTTTTTTGTCTCCCCTAGTGAAAGTTGAACATGTTTACTTTCTTAGTTTACAGATCTGTTTAATAATATTTTCTGTTTTTCAGAAAACCAAATATAGTTCATTAGAATGTGGATTGAGCGATTAAGTCTTTTCAGTCTTTTTGTCTGTATCAGTATGAAACTTTAAAGGTTTTGTCATGGTGAAAAATTGATGTGTGTGGTGATTGAACATGCCATGCTTTTTCTCAGTGACTTTGTTAGGATTTTAGAAATGTTCAATGTCAGAAATATGCAACACACACAGAGCACACGTCATTTTCCTTTTCACTTAACAGTACATTTTTCTTGGCCCTATTAATCAAGCGCATGTGCTCTTTATGTATACAATTTTTTTTAAGTTAGATTGACTCATGCTGAACAGAATTCAAGTTACTGTGTTTTAAGAGTTCAGTATGGTTCTATACCTGTGGCTTTATGTGTTTGCTTGTCAAATCTGGGATTTTTTTACAGTGTTCATTAATTTTTAATTGTTCAGTATTTTCTGAAATTTTATTTAGGCCAAGCAAATTGGTAACACAATAGGCTTCTTACATATTTCTTTGAATGAGAATGATTTCAGAATAAATATTTATTCTAAGCCTGTCTCCTCATAAGTTCATTTTCCTGAACTTCAAAAATAATATTTAATAGAAAAGCCTTTTTTTTTTAACAGATAGAAAGGTATTTTTTATTATTTGATGTTGCTGGCATTTGTAAATATGTTCTGAAATATATTTTTGGCTTTTGAATTTTTCCCTGATAATTATGGCGAGAAGAGTACACAAATCAAAGGGAATTTAAAGTATTGATATATTATTCGTGTATCTTTCCTTCTAAAATTTTGTTTGTTTTAAATCTCTGAAAATATGTTGTCCATTTCAGTATCTCTACTGACTTTCACTGTTGGACAGTTCCTCCTAAGTCAGTTGCCTTCCACACTGTATTAAAAACTTCATGTTTTGTTCTCAATAGATGTTAGCCCCATACTGTTGTAACCAGTGTTGCTTTACGTTACTAATGTTTTTGATATCCCTCGGAAAGAACTGATTTTAATTTCCATTCACTGAGTTTTTGTTGTTAAAATTTAAACCATGCTACCTAATCGTAGCTTAAGAGGACTGTGGCACAGTGCTCCTGCGTACTGTGTGACAACACTAACCCCATAAATGTTATCTTACGTGATGGGATGGATGCCAGCTGAGTGTCTGAATTGATTAATTGTGTATATATAATATGTATATATGTTTCCTGTTGTGTGCCAGGCACTGTCTGGGAACCGGGGATACAGAAATAAGCCTTCAGGGATCTGACAGTCTAGTGGGGCAGACAGGTTGTCAATAATCATGTTATACAGTATGTCACTGCTCTGAAGAAAAAGAAGGCAGGAAAGGGGACAGAGAATGAGGGAGTTGTTAGTTTAGATCTCAGCGATTGGAGGAGGTGTTTCATAAGGTGATGTTAGATTAGAAATTTGAAGTGAGAAATAGACCATTTGAAGGATGGCAAGAAAACTAGCTTACCAAGAGTGGAGTAAAATAAAGTTAGAGAAAAAGGCAAGGGTCTAGAGTTCAGGTGTTACTTGAAAGCCATGGAAAGTCATTGGAGGGTTCTGGGCAGACAGGTGATGTGTTCTGATTCGCATTAGAAGACCCCCTGGCTACTGGGTGGGAACGGGTGGGCACTGGAGGCATGAGAGTAGAGGCAGGAGACCTGCCTGGAGGCTGTTGCAGTACCTGGATTAAGAAATGAAGTCATCGCTTCACAGCTACTGTCTGTGCATAGGCTCTCTGCTGTCATTTTGGAAGAAATAAAACACAGTTTGGTAATCTAATTGTGTTAGCTAGGGCTGACTCTCAGCTGGACCGTTTGGGATCTTTTAAGGTGGCTTGAGGGACCTGTCAGCTGGCATCTGTAGCTGTGTGCTCCCGCTCACAGAATGTTAGCAATACACCATTCAAGTTGTTGTTTTGGGACAAATCTGCTTTTCTGATACCATCTTAGCTGTTTCAGCCCCTGTTGTTCATTCTTTCTATTCATTCATTCATTCAAAAAATGGAAGCACATCTAATGTGTGGCAGGTACTGTTGTAAGTGCTAGGGACATAGCAGGGAATGAGATAGAAAAAGGTCCTCGTTCTCAAGGAACCTGCATGGACATAGCAGCGTTTCAGGTGCCGTGGAGAGATACAAAAACGTGTGTGTATATATATATTTAAGTCTTGGTCTTCCTCAAGTGAGGAAATATTAGTTGTTCATAAATAACACTTATTAAATAGATTTGAATAATTTCTTATATTTATTTCAAATACTTCTCTTTCTCCAAGACAGCATATAAGGTATTTTGTGTAATGAAAGCTATAGCTATTTTTGAATTATGAAGAAAACATAACCTGTTTTTAAGCAGTGATTTAGTTTTTCTTTTTTTTGTTTTTGCATTAATGTTGCAGCTATAGCAGGACTATAATAGTTTATAATCATACATTTATTTAATAATGAAATTGTCTGTCTCTCCCACTAGACTGTCAGTTCCATGATGGAGGGAAACCATTTGTTTTTGCTCACCATTGTATTCTCAGCACATAATCCAGTTCCTGGCACATAGTAGGTGCTTACTAAATATTTGTTGAATGAATGAATGAATGAATGAATGAATTTGTTTAATTTACAAAAGTTTGAAGTTCACTTTTCCTATTATGTTAGTTAGCAAAGAAGAAAGCAAACCGTAAGAAAACCTGGGTTTTAAGAATTCAATCTAATATGGTTCACAGGGGTTGTCGTTCCGAGGTCATTCCGTTGATGATATTTTGATACTTACGCAGTCCTGGCTGATGTTTTTAAAACTATAGTGACTGCTTTCAGGCACTGGAAGATTCTGGCATATTCAGTATATTATGTGTGTGTGTATGTATGTGTATATCTATCTATAAAACATAAAAATTATATTAGAAATATCTCAGCAAAAGTTTAAAGAGTATTTTTTGGTTTACTTTGCTTCTTATTTCCAGAACATTTCAGTCAGTTGAGGTATTTTTGTGAATATGAAGTCATTGTTCTGTGTTACAAGAGCATCCAAAAAAAGATGTTGTAAATTTTTAAAAAGCAAAAACATTTGCATATTTTTGCTAAAATAATTATTTTGAAAAGCATACATGCTAAAATAATTTTTTTAACAGTGAAAAATTAGACTACTTTAGATTGTGGCATAGAGCCAGCATGGAGCTACCCACTGTAGTGAGTTAATCATCTCCAGCCTTCACTGGGCTCTCGGCCGTGCTCATAAGATCTTTTTACTAGTCTTTCCCCGTTATTCTTGTCAGATTCCTCCATGACTTTTCTAATTTGTTTTTACTTTTCTTAAGCACCGCCCCCATCAGCTGTGGCGTAATTAACTCCAGTACTTGTCTTTGTGAACCGTTTTGAAGTGGGTGCTTGGTTCTAGACGTGTGACCTGGGGGTAGGTGAGTGAGTGAGAGATGAAGGTCTTTATGTTTAAGGGGTTCAAGTGCACTTAAGGAAGCTGCCTAGACACTAGACACTGAAGTGTCGAGGTTAGTGCAGGAGGTGGGTGGAGAAAGAAGCTGTGAACCAGTGGGTGAGGGGGGTTGGCAGCGGGCCTCAGAGAGAGGAGGGTCAAAGGTCATGGTATGGCTAAATCTTATGTACTTTTTTGATTGAGGGAAAGTTTTGATATTTAAGTGAAAATGTAATAGTTTAGAAGGGGCAGCAGGGAGCTAGAAAATGCCAAAGATTGAGGAGATGGGGAATTTGTTTAGAACAGAATGTGGTTCCTAAAAGGAGCGGAAGAAAGGATTGGGAATGAGGAAAATCCCAAGGACAAAGAAGGAAGGAAGATACCATAAGCAAATGAGAGTAGTAGAGGATAGGGGTTGAGGGGTGAAGTATTTATTATTTTCAGAGATGAAGGACTGTTGCATTGAGAGGCAAAGTGAAATTGACCTCAGTTAGCTCAGCTTTGGTCTCTAGACCTTTCCAGGGGCAGAACCATCTGAGGGTTCTAAGTACGACTTGGCCTGGCCTTGGAGAGGTGGAGTGGAGTGCCGAGAGGGTTTGAGAGCTGCAGGCTGCCTCACAGCGTTGGGGGAAGTGCAGTGACTTCTGTGTGAGCAGGGAGTGGGGAATGGTGTCATCGTGCTTTGGGTCTACTGTCCCTCGTGGGCAAAACCCCACACACAATACCGTATCAAAGATCAATTAGATGTTAAGTCCACGTAGGCTAATACTGTAACTTTTAGAACTCATGGCCTTCATTGTTCTTAAACATAACATAGGGAGTTTGTTTAGGGTTAATAGAATCCCCCAGCCTAAACTTACAGCAGAGAAATGAAGTGTGGCTCCAGTTACATTCTTTTTTTTCTCTCTCTCTCTTTTCTTTCAATATAGGGTCTCGCTCTATCACCCAGGCTGGTCTCAAACTCCTGGGCTCAGGCAATCCTTCTACCTTAGCTTCTGGAGTGGCTGGGATTATAGGTGCAAGCCCCTGCATCTGGTTCCATGTTCTTAATATTAGTGTATTTGATTTGAGATCCAAATTTGTAGAATGGATTTAGGTATATGAAAACAACTAAATAATGAACACAAAAGATTTAATGTGAATTTTACCATGTAATGCTGGAGATGTCAGAGAAAATTCTTAGGTAGAAGGATTCAGTGTCTGTGAGTCAAGCTAGTGTGTTTGCAGTGTGAAACTGTGTGCTGGAGAGATCACAATAGAAATAAATGGAACAGACTAGACAGGCAGGAAGTGGTTCTTAAAAATTAAAAGGGCCTGGGAAGAAATTGGATATGAAGGATGTGCCACAGGCAGTGATGGGAGCAGGGAAGTGGGCTTTTTGTATGGAAAGCTTTGTTTTATTTTTAAATAGACGAATAATACAGTCTTACAGTAAAATTTTAGTTAAGAAAACGTAGAAGTTTCTGTGGATACCTAGCCCCCTGTCCAGCCCCTCCATCTTATGTTCCTTAAAAATAACTTGATTTACCAACCCCCTTTCTATACATAGATAAATAGATATGTCCATACGGAAAGCTGTGGTCACATTCTGTGGGGTCTTCTGGGTGGTGTTTGTTTTTCATAACTGGGATCCACTACACATGTTCAGCATCCTTGTTTGACTTAGTATCTTGGAGGTTTTGCCATGTAAGTCCGTATGGATCGACTTCCTTTTTAACTGTTGCCCAGGGCCCCATGAGAAAATGATACCGTAATTTAAATAAACTGTTCTCCTGTTGATAAACATTTAGGATATTTTCAGACTTTTGCTGTTATAAATAAGCAGGCACATTTATGCTTGTTTCAGTACACACACAGGTATTTACCTGATACTGATACTGGGAACTAGGTTGCATTCTTTTAAAGGCGTTACCAAAATTGTCCTTTACAACGTGCCATGTCGGTTTCCACCCTCAGCAGCAGTGCCTGAGGATGCCCATTTCTCCGCACTCAGGCTAACGCTGGACACTAAGTCCTTCTCTATTTTGCCAAAGTGACGGGCAAAAATGAATTTTTGTCACTGGTTTAGTTTTTATTTCCCAAGCACTTGTCATGTATTGTTTAGGCATTTGTATTTTTACTGTGAATTGCCTATTATTTCTCTTTGCCAGCTTTTTGGTTGATTTTCCTTTTCTTGTTTTGTAAAGGAGTTTTTTGAATACCCAGGATATTGAGCTTTTGCATGCTCTGAACATTAAGATGCAAATACGTTCTCCTGTTTGTCAGTTGTCTTCATTTATGTTGACTTTGCCACACAGAAGTTCTTAATTTTTATGCAGTCAGTCTTGGATGGGTTTGTCTTCTGTTCCGTAGTGACAACAACAATACAGGTTGAGAATCCCTAATCGGAAAATTTGAAATCTGAAATCTGAAACTTTCTGAGTGCCACAAAGCCACATGGGTGGCTGAGACAGTGATGTCTTTGCTTTCTGTTGGTTCACTGTGTACAAACTCTGTTTCTGACACAAAATTATTAAAAATATAAAAATGTAAAATTACCTTTAGGCTGTGTGTAAGGTATAGGGGAAACAATGAATTTCGTATTTAGACTTGGGTCCCATCCCTAAGATATCTCGTTATGTTTATGTAAATATTCTAAAATCTGAAACAAGCCAAAACCCAAAAACATTTCTGGTCCCAGGCGTTTTGGATAATGGATATTCAACCTATAATAATATTGCTGTTATTATTATTATTGTTATTTCTATTGAATGGAATACAAAACCAGTAAAACCCATTGTTGTGTTCTAAGCAGTTTTAATTTTCATAACAACCTTGTGAGGCAGGTACTGTTATTAGCCCCGGTTTTCAGATGAGGAGCTGTGGTGCAGGGAGGTTAAGTAATTGCCTGAGACACACGCAGAGTTAAAGGTAGCACCATAGCACCAGCCCGGACGGTCTCACTCTAGCAGCTGCATCTTAAATTGAGACTTTTTAAGGGTCCTTTTGACACCAAGATTAAAATAATTATTTCTCTTGAATGTACCTCCACAGTAAATATCTTCACTTATTCCCATTTTATTATATTTTTATAATAACTTTGCAAAGGAAGGTGGTATCCCATTTTATGGACTGGACAATCAAGACCTTTTTTTATTACCATAGGGTTGAACATTTTCTTGTGTTTCTTAGCCTTTTGAAGTTTTTTTCTATAAATTGTTAATTTCAAGTCCTTTGCCTATTTTGGTTTTCTTTTTCTGTATGACGTTCTTTATATGTTGAAAATGTTAATTTTTAGGTTTTGCTGTTTTTTAAACTTTTTATACATAGAACTTAATTTTATGTAGTCATATCTCTATCTCTTCTAAAATGTCATTTTTAATTCCATTTATCTTGGAAAAACTTTCCCTAAATTTTCTTCTCAATTTGTATGCATTCGTTTTTAAAATGCAAAACCTTTCTGGAGCCTATTAAATGTATATTGAAGATCTAAACATAGGATTTCCCAAATAGGTAATTCTTCTCAGTGCATTTTACTGAATAATCTGTATGTGTTCTTGTGTGTAGGCTCACACTGGGCATTACTTTGTATGTAGCACGGGCAGTCTGCCTGCCTGGTTTGAATCCTGGCTCTGCTATTTCCTGGCAGCGTGACTTCACCCTCTCTCATCCTATTTTCTCATTTAAAAATAAAGTTAATAACAATATCACACAGTTGTTAAGAGGATCGAATGAGATACTGCTCCTGAAGTCCGTGCTGTCCTGTGGTAGAGTTGGGCAATACCAGGCACAGGCAAAGCGTTTGATACTAGCACTGTCAGTATTTCCATTATAGTTACTCATTTGTGTAATTGTGGGAACATTTTGTGGATTTATAAAATCTCACATTTGGAAGAGACTTTAGAGATTACTTAGATTACATGGATAATTCTTGATTCCATTATTCCTAAATCTGACTACACATCAGAGTCACCTCGGTGAGTTTCAAAAAACCCCAGGTTTTGGGCCTCACCTAAACCAGAATCTCTAGGATGTATGGTCCAGTAATTTATGTTTAATAAACTTTGTTTTTCTTAAGCACTTGGCTCGGCATTGGCAAGTGGTTGTCCAGCTTCTGCTTTAAGGTTTGCCATGTTGTAATATTTATGGAATAATAGATGAGAGGAGCTAATAAAAGCATAATTGCTTCTTATCTTCCTAGTGTCTATTACGGAAATGTATGAGGATAGGTTTGGCCCTCTTCTCATGGATCAGTTAGTATTTTTTTAAGATTTTTGTTCATCTTTATTTTCCCCAAATTAAGTCAACGTTTTTAGATGTGAAAATTACCTATTTCTTATGCATTACAAATAATACAAAGCATTTATACTTTTAGTTCTGATAGAATACTTTTCTTTTTAAAATTTATTTTTATCAAGTCATTCTGAAATAATTCTCTAATGTTATGTTTTTATATTTAGAGCTTTTTGACAACTACATGCAACAAGATGCCCATGAATTCTTAAATTACCTACTAAATACAATTGCTGATATTTTACAAGAAGAGAGAAAACAGGAAAAACAAAATGGTCGCTTACCTAATGGTAATATTGATAGTGAAAATAACAACAGCACACCAGACCCAACATGGGTTCATGAGATTTTTCAGGGAACATTAACTAATGAAACCAGATGTCTTACTTGTGAAACTGTAAGTATATCATAAAATTTTGTATAGAAAAATTTAATTCATTACATTAAAAGTTCTTTGAGGATAAGAAGATGGGATATGAACTTGAAAGTTGTAATTCTTAGACGTAGGATAAAAGTTAAAGATGTGTTTTTCAGCTGAAAGGAATTTATCTGTACTTTAATGTTAATGCTACTTATTGACAGTGAATACTGGAGGTGGTCACCAAGCAGAGCAGTATTTCTCTTTCAAAGTGGTTGTGAACACATCTGGTTGCTGTTGAGCTAATAAGTCCTGATGTCATGTCACACCCAGTATGGCAGGATAGGAGATATCAGACTAAAACTCAGGGAAGAAGTCGAGGTTGGGAAGCTGTATTTGGGACACATGAACACATGTGAAAATAAAAATGAAACACACTCCTGCCAATACAGAGTGAGAAGCAATCCACAGTGAAACCCTAGTGAACACTCATATCTAAAGAATAAGTGGGAAAAGAAAAGCCAAGCAATGAGACTGAGAAGGAACACCCTCACAACAGAGAACGCCACATTAGTAGTGCCTAGTGATGACTAATAAGATTAGTAGCATGCATTTAATTCTGTTAATTGGGAACCATGGCTTACCAACATTTGAATAAAAGCAAAGAAAATTTATTATTTTTACAGATAAGCAGCAAAGATGAAGATTTTTTAGACCTTTCTGTTGACGTGGAGCAAAACACATCAATTACTCACTGCTTAAGGTATATGTAGAATTATTTATTTTGAAATTTAATAATTGTTATTGGTTTAGAATATTTTTAAATAGACACACAGTTTTCTGGTGTATATGAAATAAATTTATTTTGACTTTTACACAGGGGTTTTAGCAACACAGAAACTCTCTGCAGTGAATACAAGTATTACTGTGAAGAGTGTCGCAGCAAACAGGAAGCACACAAACGGTAACTTGGTGCTTTGTGAATTCCTAAGTGATGTTTTGGGGAGAGGATAATGGATGTTGTAGATGGGCTTAGAAAAGTGATCTATGAAAATTTACATTGAGTGAAAAGTCTTGATTTTATCACCATGTTGATTTTATCAACATTTAAGGCTCACTAAGTATTACTAGATAAATGATATTCTGCTTGATACTTTTACTATAAAAACTCTGTAAATCAAGTGATTTTCTGTGTTTAGTGGTTATTTGATAATCATAAACCAGTACAGTTAAAATATTGGGCTTCAAAGCTTTCCTGATGAGGTAGACCTTTTTCTTGGTGAAGGGGGGGGGAAGTGCTCCCCTCACCCCTCTCAGTTTCTGCTCCTCCTGCGTAGGATGTTGTACATCTCTAAGTGTGGTACTTAAGACTGGTTTGGTGCCAAGGAATGGAATCAACAGCACCAGCATTACTTTACTTTTTATTTTGAACCAATCTTGAACTCAGAGAAAAGTTGCATGAATAGTACCAAGAATGCTTTTTGGCCTTAAACCATTTGAAAATAAGTTACTAATATGATGCCCCATGGCCCCTGGCACTTTAGTAGGTATTTCCTATCAACAGGGCAGTTTTCCTGTATGCACACGTCTGTCCAAATCAGGAAAGTGACATTGACGTGCTACTGTTACCTCAGACCTTATTTTGATATCACCAGCTGTATCAGTAATATCCTTTATAGAAGAAGAATCCAGTCCAGAACCACACATTACA
Source organism: Lepilemur ruficaudatus (assembly GCA_963574885.1). Taxonomy (NCBI): domain Eukaryota; kingdom Metazoa; phylum Chordata; class Mammalia; order Primates; family Lepilemuridae; genus Lepilemur; species Lepilemur ruficaudatus. Next base: position 75,924 of record CAUYRT010010776.1, read on the forward strand.
TTTAGCATTCAGTCTGTGTAGTCTTTTTCAGTCTGAAACAGTTCCTCTGTCTTTTCTTGACTTTAATGATTTTGAATCTTTTGAACATCACAAGTTATTAATAGTTGTTCAGTAGAATGTTCCCTCAGTTGGGTTTGTTTCTTGTTTTCTCATGATTAGATTCAGGTTATGCTTAGACAGAAACCTTGCAGAAGTGATGCTGCATTTTTCTCATTGTATCCTATTGCATAGCCCGAGATTTGATTTGTCCCATATGTTTGGGGCATCCCCAAAACCACCCCCGGATTTGGTGATTTCTAGGAGGAGTCATAGTACTTAGCACATCTTGTGCTCACAGCTAAGATTTATTACAGGGAAAGGATGCAAAACACAGTCGGCAAACGGGAAAGCCAGGCAAGCTTCCAAGAGTCACTGTCCCATTGGAGTCACACAAGACTTAATTCTCTTAGCATCCAATTGTAACAACACAAGGAGCTCATTACAAACTCAGTAATGAAACAAAGCAGGTGTTCAGCATAAACCGTATTGTTCAGACATTTTAGGCACAGTGAGACACCCTTATCAGTTAGGGAATGGTAAGAACATTCCCCAAATCCAAGTTTCCAGATACAAACTAAGGACCATCCTTACAAGCAAGCCTTTCTGAAGATAGTTTGAGGCCATGTTATGCTTTTCTGTATATCTCATTACTGGTGATGTTATTGTTGAACACTGGATTAAGTGTTCCCCAGTTGTTTCCCAGAGTTCGCCACTTAGCTATACTTTTTCCCATTGTAATTTATTAAGTATTTTGTATGGAGGTATTTTGAGACTGTAAATATCCCATTCTTCATTAGATTTTCGGTTTGTTCAATTTTTTTAAATCTCAGAGTAGACTCAAGAATTCTAGTTTTATTCAGTGAGTTAAAATCCATTACCATTTTTATTCATTTTCATGCTCTAATTATCCCCAGTTTGGCCAGTGGGAGCCCCTTCAAGTTGGCTCCTATGTTCTTTTGATATGCCCCATCATTCTTGAGTACCTCTTTACTTTCTGGCACAAAATATTCCAGGCTCATTTTGTACTTGCTTTGCGCCATCCCTGAAACCAGCCATTTCTCCAAGGAGCCCTGGTTCCTTTTAGGGGAGAATGATGTTTAAGAACCAGGACTTTGTGTAGTGCTTGTTGCTATTCCTGAGCCCCCTTAATGAAAAGAGCTATCCTCTGTAAATAGACATTTATGTCTGTATTTATTTTCTTATCTTCTTGTTGATCTATCTACATTGAAAACCATGAATTCATAGTGATATCTCCAATTACAGCCACCACCATAATATTTGTAATTCATTTCTCTGAGAGCAAAATTGGCTCCTATTAGCCTTATCATATCTACTTATTTGGTTAGTGCACCTATAGAAAACCAATCTCACTCTCCCTGCCGGCCCCTCCCATGCCCGTGTATATGCTGTGCACAAAAGTGCGCAAACACGCACGCGCACACACACACACACACACACACACACACACACAGTCCGTGCACACCCCTCCACCCTGGTTGAGCTTCCCCCTCCCCTGCCTACGTAGATGTGTGTCTTATTTGGTCCCTTCTAATGGTTATGGTGAATTGTTCATTAAGGGATGAGGAAAAGCTTAGATTTTTAAGTGATTGTATTCTTGTTTTTGTTTTGGACATCTACTGGGAAGGGAAGTGTTCTTGGTAATGGACCAGATAATCAAAACTGATTATTCACTCTTCCCGTCCATTAGTGCAGACAATGAAGAGTACCTTGGATAAGTTTGATCAGAGGCATGGGAGCTGACGTATTAGATTCATCCTGAACATGTCATAGAAAGTGCCTAAGACTTGATTAAGGAAGGTAGAGTCAAGAACTAAATGTAGCTAAGAGAAATGCAACTTGCAAACTCTACTGACTACAGGGAGGGAGGCCCATCTGTGAGCATGAGCTGCCCTTCGCATAGAATGATGATTATACCAGTAATCATACAGAAGTGATTGAGAATTGTCTGTAAAGTCACTCTGTTTGTTTTGAAGACATCCATGAGAATTTAATATATTAGAAAATTACATTAGGAGTATATTTTGTGAAGAAATCAGAAAATACAGATGAATATAAATCAATTAAGAATCACTATAAAAGCACTGCTAACATTTTATATATATCCTAGATTTTTTTAAGTGTGTATATATGTACACACATAATCCCTAAAGTGGGTCAAACTTTATATATAGTTATGCATGTTTTTCACTTAATAAATCATGGCCGTGTTAATGAAAATATATTTTTACATCATTCTCAGGAGATGCTCCATAGTAATTTTTTGTATGAACATACCATGTATGTATCAGTTCTCTAAACCAAACAATTTAGCCTTCTTCTTTCACTGTTACAAACAGTGCTTTGACACTTTTGTGCATATATACACACACACCCCAAATCCATGTATTTTTGGACATTTTTTAGAGTGTTTTTGTAGGCAAAATTATGCATGAGTTTCTGAAAAGACAATTGTGCAGAAATTATTTCTCACTAGGATCTAGTGTGAACCCTCTGATAATTTACTGTGTGATACTGGGTAAATCATTTACTCTCTTTCGGTCTCACTTGGATTAGTCCACTTCAAAGGTTCCTACCAGCTTTAGAAGTCTTTAGTTTCTAATCTCGGAATAACAGAATAAGCTTGTATTAAATATACAGACCATAGTATTTCCTAAGGAAACAAAAAACAATTTGACTTCAAAAGGTTTCAATCTGGATGAAAGACAAAACCCAGTGATCGTCTCAGTGGATGCAAAAAAGCATTTGACAAAATTCAACGCCCTTTTGTGATAAAACACTCAGCAGAGTATGAATAGAAGGAAATTACCTCAACATAATAAAGGCCATTTGTGAAAAGCCCATAGCAAATGTCATACTCAGTGGTGAAAAACTGAAAGCTTCTTCTCTAAGATCAGGAACAAATCAAGGATGCTCACTCTTACCACTTGTATTCAACATAATACTGAAAGTCTTAGCCAGAGTAATTAGGCAAGAAAATGAAATAAAAGGCAAGTATCCAAATTGAAAAGAAAGAAGTAAAATTATCTCATTTCACAGATGGCGTGATCTTATATTTAGAAAACCCTATAGATTGCACACAAAAACTGTTTGAACTAATAAACACATTCAGCAAAGTTGCCGGATACAAAATCACGCAAAAATCAGTTGCATTTCTATATACCAGGAATCAACTGATGCTAACAGAAAATTAAGAAACATGCTGTTTATTATAATAGCATCAAAAGTAATAAAATACTTAAGAATAAATTTAACCAACAAGGTGAAAGACTTGTTCACTGAAAACTAATAAACATTTTGTAAAGAAGATACTTTACTTAAAGAAGATACGAATAAACGGAAAGACATCCTGTGTTCATACATTGTATGACTTAATGTTAAAATGTCCACACTTCCCAAAGCAATCTACAAATTCAGTGCAATCCCTGTCAAAACCTCAGTGGCATTTTTTGCAGAAATAAAAACAAATCGTAAAATTCATATGCAACCACAAAGACTCCAATGGACAATGCAATCTCCAGAGAGAAGAACAAAGCTGGAGGCATCACACTTCTTGATTTCAAAATATATTTTACAAAGCTACAGTAGTTAAAATGGTATAGTACTAGCCTAAAGAGATATAGACCAGTGGGACAAAATAGAGAGCCCAGAAGTAAACCCACACATACATAGTCAACTAATCTTCAGTGGTGCCAAGAATATACAATGGGGAAAATATAATCTCTTCAACAAACGATGTTGGGAAAACTGAATATTCACATGCAAAAGAATAAAGTTGGACCCTTAACCTAACATCATGTACAAAAATTAGCTCTAAATGGATTAAAGACCTAAAAGTAAGACCTGAAACTATAAAACCCTTAGAAGAAAACAGAGAAGAAAAGCCTCATGATGTTGGATTAGGCAGTGATTTCTTGGAGATAAATTCAAAAGCACAGGCAACAAAAAACAAAAGCAGACAGGACTCCATCAAACTTAAAAACTTCTGCAAAGCAAAGGAAATAACAGAGTGAAAAGGCAACTTATGAAACAGTAGAAAGTATTGGCACACAATTATCTCATAAGAGGTTAATATCCAGAAATATACAGAACTGCTATAAC
>CAUYRT010010777.1:0-14626 GCA_963574885.1 Lepilemur ruficaudatus
ATGGTGGTGCATGCCTGTAGTCCCAGCTACTTGGGAGGCTGAGGCAGGAGGATCGCTTGAGCCCAGGAGTTTGAGGTTGCTGTGAGCTAGGCTGATGCCAGGGCACTCACTCTAGCCCAGGCAACAGAGCAAGACTTTGTCTCAAAAAAAAAAAAAAATTGGCAGAAGACATGAACAGACATTTCACCACAGAGGAGTGTCAAATAAACACATGATAAGATAGGTTTTCAACACCATTAACAATTAGGGAAATGCAAATTAAAACCACAATGAGCTATCACTGTGCATATACTAGAACAGATAAAATAATAATTTTAAAAATAGTGATAATACCAAACACTGGCAAAGATAAAGACTGGACCTCTTATACATTCCTAGTGGGAATGTAAAATGGTATATCCACACTGGAAAATAGTTTGATAGTCTCTTATAAAACTAAACATGTACTTACTATGTGACTCAGCAATCATATTTTTCAGCATTGATCATAGGGAATCAAAAACTGATATTCACACAAACATCTGTGCATGAATGTTAATAAGCGTTTTATTAGTGATAATAAAAACTGAAAACAACCCAAATTCTTTCCAAGATTGAACAAACTCTGGCACATCCATAAATTGGAACACTACTCAGCAATAAAAACGAATGAACAATTGATGCATACAGCAACCTTAATAGACCTCAAGGTCATTAGGCTATTGTCATTCTCAGAATGACAAAACTACAGAGATGGAGAACAATTAGTTCTGTGAGTAGGCATGTGGTGCAAATACAGGGGATAGTAGGAGGGATTTTTTTAGGGTGATATAATGGTTTTTTATCTTGTTTGTGGTGGTGGCTATAGGACTCTATACATGGGATAAAATTGTATAAATCTGCAGACACATACATGAAAGCATGAAAACGTGGTGAAATTGGAATAAAGTGTGTAGTCTAGTTAACAGTATTGTACCAATGTCAATTTCCTGGTTTGATACTAAACTCCAGTTGTGTAAGATGTCATGACTGGGGAGATCTGCACATATGGTAAATTCAACTCTATGTACTATTTTTACCACTTCCTGTGAGTCTATATTATTTTAAAATAAAAATTTAAAAAATTGTAGAAACACATTTGATATGTAAATAAAGGCATATCAAAGGCAAAATAAATAAGAAAACAAACTATATCACCATTATGGTTTCTGTAAATTGTGGATGTCAACGATTCCATGATGCATTAGCCATTTTCCTAGTTTCCATAATTTACATGGTTTAAATAATTTGTGTAATACTCTTTAAAAACAGAAATTTGAAGCAAATAAATTTTGTATGGAGATCATAAAGAACACAATTAAAAATTTGATTGTTAAACATTTCATTTTAGCCCCCAAGGATCCACCTAACAACATGACATTTCAGAAAATACCAGATGAAGTTACAAAATTTCAGTTGACATTCCTTCCTCCTTCTCAACCTAATGGAAATATCCAAGTATATCAAGCTTTGGTTTATCGAGAAGATGATCCTACTGCTGTTCAGATTCGTAACCTCAGTATTATCCAGAAAACGGACACATCTGTCATTGCAGTGTTAGAAGGACTAAAAGGTGGACATACATATAATATCAGTGTAAGCATCTGTAGCTTTTAATTATTTACCTGAATTATGATGTCAGTTTATATACTCAGCATTCTAAAATGTTGCAGTTTGTAATGCATATTACATGTATTTCTCATATATTTTTGTGAAATTATTTGACATTTTAACATAAAATAGATTTAGAGAAATGAAGTTGCTTATTCCTTTGTAATACAGCAAGTATTATTAAAATATATAGATAACAAAGCAGTTTGCACAAAAATAGTAGAAGTGCAGAAATAAAATAAAGGAGAAAGGAAATAAATATTAAAAGTATTATTAAAAGAGCAGTGATATATAAAAAGATAACTCTGTCTAAAAGAAAACTATGTGTGATTATGAAAATGGAAAAGCAAACTTCAAAGACAAAAGGCAGAAATAACTATTTACATGTTTGAAATTCACATACATTTTGCACAACTATTACTAAAAGCTAATAGCATATTATATCTTAATTCTAAATTATTTTAGTACATGTGTGTGAGTTCATATACATACAAACGTACACACACACAATTTGTTTCATGTTTTGCCTATTTTGTATCATGTCTTGGAATTTTCAAATAGAATTATATGGTTCAGAAAAATCATCTTCTAAGCAACATGGAATTCACTCTAAACCTTGGTTAGTGCTAATATCACTCTAAATTTTCAAGTAACTTAGTAATCCTCCTACCAAATCTTTGTATCAGTTTGATTATCAGAACGCTGTTAATAATTTGTACATGTGAAATGAATATATATATTTGTATTTATTCTTTCTGTCACTCAATTTAACTTTATATATTTATATGACCTATCTTGTTGTGATTCTTGTTGCATGTCTCACTGAATGGACCACCATTATGAATGATCTATTAGAGCGAAGGTGGTAGTTTAGAGAAAGAAATGATCTGGCTTCAAATACTAGCTTCTGTATCTGGTCGGCTTTATCAAAACATTTTTCCATATGTGAAAAATTGGTAGTAGGAAAAGTAACTTCTTTGTAGGATTTTTATAAGGATTAAATATTTATAGTTGTGGTAGGTAGTGAGTGCTATATCAGTTTCGGCTATTGCGAATAAGAGAGAAAATAGAAAATAGAACAAATTACAACTAATTAATTTAAAGAAAAAATTTTAAATCCTTTAACTATTTGCAAAGTACATCTTACAGTGTTTTTAACACATTGAAGTTTGTTAGAATGTATAACTTTTGCACCTGTACTGACCTACCGAATCAAAACCTACATATTTGCATTTAGTAAGGTTCACAAGTGACTTCTTTACACACCGCAATTTGAGAAACACTCCCAACTTTTTCACGTATTATTTCATTTAAATGTTATACTGAAACATAAAGAAATAAATATAATTAACCACACTGTAACATCACTTTTCATTTTGAATACTCCTTTTTAAAATTTATAAACTCCAATAAATATTTTCTTTAGATATTGTTTAACCACATTTTATGGTCTTGGTTTATTTACCAAATCTACCACATCATACATAATATTACAATTTTAATCCAATAGAAACATTACAAAGTATCTGTAGTGTGGAAGGGTAGGCCACTAATATATAAAATAAAATAATTAATTTCAGTAAACATATACTGAACTGTGTTAATCAAGCACAGTGTAATTGGCCAAGAACATGGTCTTTGTTTCATATAGCAAGATAAAGTGAATAGTAGAAGACTCTATGTCTACAGCTTCCTAAGCACAAAGTTAATTGAAAGGATTCACCTTTGTGTAAATCACCCCTGTATATACAAACAGAAATGCTTTATGTGTATATGCTGCATTATGCAGGTTATAGCATCAGATACTTTGGGGCAGGGGTGAAGAAGGGCATAAAGGCCAACTTCCAGAGGGATGATTTAATACAGGAAAACGGGGAGGCTGAAGGAATAGGATTTCATCTCAAAGGAAAAAAACGGGATCTTGAATATGGATTTAAAGAAAGCCAGAGTTACCTAGCTACAGAGAGAAGGAACAGATGTTAGAGTAGATGAAGAGAGTGTGTAGATATAGTGGCTTTACTGTTCTGTTCCTCCTACGAGTTCAAATTGCAGTCACAGTCCTTCCTGATCTGTGTGATAGGGCTGTTTAGGTCACTTAGCTTTTGTTCTTAGGGCTTAGTACCAGAATATCAGTATTAAGAAATACTACATTGTTAATGTTCTTCCTACCTACATTGTATTCATTTAAGTGGATACAGGAAAATATAATTAATAGACTACATGCAATTGTTTTTAAAAGTGGAATCATTTTAAAATTATATATAACTAAAAAAATAAGTTATAGATACAGATAAGCAATAACTTGAAAATAGTAAGAAAATGTTTCTTTGTTTTAGGTTTATGCAGTCAATAGTGCTGGCGCAGGACCAAAGGTTCAGATGAGAATAACCATGGATATCAAAGGTATATACATGAGCTATTGTCCTGGGAAACGATATTGTCTTAATTCAAAGAGTGATTATAATTTGAATTCCATACTTGAGTTAAGGATGTACACAAACCTTTAATTGATGCATATGCATGTAATAAGCATATATTAAGTAATAATGTATGCTTATTAAACTATCATTAAAACGTCTAAATAACAATGTAAATTACCATGTTAAATAAGGAAAATGCCTACCTTTTATATTTCTTTTCCTCTAAGTTTAAATTTTTCAAAGACAAATTTTATGGTCTGTTATTTTATGTTTTTCAATTTTATTGAAAAGAAAACTTGTTTAAATTTCCTCTGACAATTTAATTAGACTGACTAGTTCTAATTAGATTCCTCGACTGATCTTTATCTTGGAAATCAGATTCTTTTCAGTTAATGAGGTAGTGTTTACTGAACTATATATTCAATTTTATGATTCTGACTGTAAAGTGTATTTATCAATTCATTATTCTGGAAGATAATTTTTATAGAGAATATAACTAAAATTTAGGCCTCTCTCCTTCAAAACCCCAAAAAAGATGGTTAAGAGGAATTCGGGGCCATTCAGCCATGCCTTCTCTTCCTAAGATTGAAAACAAGCAAGTGATTGCGTCATCACACAATCGATTTTATAGTATAATAAAATCTTCAGAGAGGTTTAAAAAACTGAACTGGATGGACATTTCGTAGAAGTCTACCTCATACTTCTCTTTATAAAGCAAAAAGTAACTTTTCTCAGTCTTTGGCAAGGACAGCAGAGCACAGTGATTAAAAGCACCAGCATTAGTCTGGGTTTGGGGTCAAACTATTGAGATTGAATTCTGGATTGGTCACTCGATATCTGTTTGACTTTAGGAAAGTTTCTTAACCTCTATAAGCCTGTAAAATGGAGATAATACTAGTTCCTACCTCATAGGTTGTTGTGAAAATTGAAAAAGATAATCTTTGAAAAACCCTTAGGACAGTGTCTGGGAACTTGTACTATTTTTTTTTTTTTTTTTTTTTTGAGACAGAGTCTCACTCTGCTGCCCGGGCTAGAGTGAGTGCCGTGGCGTCAGCTTAGCTCACAGCAACCTCAAACTCCTGGGCTCAAGTGATCCTACTGCCTCAGCCTCCCGAGTAGCTGGGACTACAAGCATGTGCCACTATGCCCGGCTAATTTTTTCTATATATTTTTAGTTGGCCAATTAATTTCTTTCTACTTACAGTAGAGACGAGGTCTCGCTCTTGCTCAGGCTGGTTTCGAACTCCTGACCTTGAGCAATCCACCCGCCTCGGCCTCCCAGAGTGCTAGGATTACAGGCGTGAGCCACCACGCCCGGCCCCCAATCACTTCTTAAAGGCCCCATCTCAATACTGCCACCATGGAGATTAAATTTCAACAAGAATTTTGGAGAGAACAAATATTCAAACCATAGCTATCTGTTTCTAAGTCTTTTTTTTTGTTTGTTTTTTTTGATAAGGATAGAAGAGAATGCATTTGCCAGATGAATGGTCACATATCATACACCTGAGGCCGTGTTCAATCTGCACTAGGAAAGACACCACATCAGGCCCGGTGGCCACACTTGCACTGCTCCTGAGTTGAGTCTGCAGTCACCCACAGTCATCCTCCAGGCTCTATCTGGTATTTGCAGGGGCCAGACTGGAGGTAGGGCTTTGGATCTTTAAGATTGGCAGTAATCTCAGCCGTCCTCCCTGGGATTTGTTAAACAATATGGTTGTCTAGGGAGGAGCAGTTTCGGAAGCTTCTACTTTGCCTTCCCTACCAGGAGTGCTCTCAGTCCACAGGCCAAGAAACTGGTGGAAGAGACAACCAAGAAAGCCTATTACAATTACACTCTCAGAGATTGGGGAATGTCCCCTGGGTGGACCCTTGGAAACAGTGGACCCATTGCAAGCCAGGCCAACATCAGGACTCCTGGCCTCACATGTGTCCTGCTCTAATGGTGTGGGCATGAAGCCATTTTGGGCTGCTGGGTATCAACAGCAACTTGGCCCCTGAAATCAACAGTCATGGATGCTTGGCCATTCCCTTTCCTCTAGCCTCCCCTCATCTGAGTAAATGACTGTAGGTCTTTCCGGAAGAACTGGGAGACTCATTACCATGTATGCTTCCTGTGATAGTTCAAAGTTCTTCTCCCTGGGCACCCTGTTAATCAGTGGGTGCTGGGTCTAAAAATTATCTTAGAGGCAGAGAAATTGATCATGACTGTGTATAGGGGCAACCGCCCTTGCCTTCAGCTTATACACCCTTGATTTCTTGTGTTTGTGCGATTGAGTGCACCCTGTGGCTACCCATCTAGTTTGCCTTTAGGAGCACCATGTTTTATTAAATCTTTGTTTAACTCCCTGTGGGTCAGTCCCTGGTTTCCCTTGGGATCTGCTACTCGCTGTGCTCATTGCATCCACCTGGCTTCTGACAGTGACATGCCACCATCTGGCCTCTGTCTGGGGGGATTCACCATCCCCTTTCCTATCTGAGCCCAGTTCTGTGACAGCATGTTCTGCAGAGCCACCACCGAGCTCCTGCCGGCACTGGAGCCTCTGTCACCAGCACATCCTGGCGTATCCACTGGGCTTCCCCTGTAACACAGCCCACCCCAGCACAGCCGCCTCCTGCATTCCCCTTGTCCATCCCCCACCACGGCAGTTCTGACATTTCTACCTCACTATTGCAGACCCCTGATTTTTCTATGCTTCCATGGTGTGGTTGCACCACCTCCTGGGGCCTTGCCAGGGTGTCACATCCTGTATCCCAGGAGGGGGCTCCCAAACCAATAAATCCTCCCACATCCAACCTTCTATTCTGACTCCCTGGATGACACACCCTCGGAATCCAGCCTGGGGATGTTCTCCCAGCTCCTGGTAGCACATAAAGGTGAGGTGCTGCAGCTTCTCAGGGGGACAGTCCCTTTCCTCTGTTAGCAGCCCAGCACATCCCCAGCTCTGTGAGGAAGCGACTTAACCCTGCTTGGTGGCCCTGTGGCCAGAGGGGACGTGGGGGCAGATTCCAAGTGGGGAGGGGGAGGTGTGTTATCTCATGGAAAGGAGCCCTTGCGTTATTTTCAAGCAAGGGGACAGTGCTAGCCCTTAGCCAGGAGAGGTGGGCCACTCTGCAGGCTCAGAAGGTGTAGGGAAATCTAGAAATTCAAAATTTTGGGTGTATCAATCCAGATGTTCTCATCCCATATATCAAGTCCTGTTGTTTTTCAGAGAGGGTCCTGACCTTGACCTGCCTTGGTTGTCTTAGCCTTCTGCTTAGCTCCACTGCTTTTGTGATTTAAATCTTGAGTCGATTTTCGCTTTCTCTGCCCCTTCACTATAGGAGAACATCGTCTCTATACACTACCAAGGAGGCCCTCTGGCACTCTTATCCTTTATTTTTTTAAACAAGTTTACTGCAATATAATTCACAAACCATACATTCACCTATGTGAACCTCATTGGCTATGATACTGCCACTGTGCAAAGCTGATTCGCCTATTTAAAGTGTACAATTTAATGTTTTTTAGTATATTCACATGGTTGCACAAACATCACTACAATTTAATTTTAGACATTTTCTCCCCTCCTAAAAGAAATCTCGTACCCATTAATAGTCACTGCCTGATTCCCTCCTTCCCTACCCTCTGGCAACCACTAATCTACTTTCTACCATGTAGAATTGTCTATTCTGGACATTTCATGTAAATGGAATCATATAGCATGTGGTCGTTTGTGACTGGCTTCTTTAATTTAACATAATGCATTTGAGGTTCATCCATGTTGTAGCATGTAGCAATACTTCACTTCTTCTTATTGCCAGATCATATTCCATTGTATAGATATACCACATTTTGTTTATCCATTCATCAGTTGATGGACATTTAATTCCACTTTTTGGCTATTAGTGAATAATGCTGCTGTGAACATTGATGTACAAGTTTTTGTGTAGACATATGCTTTCCATTTCTCTTGGGAATATACCAAGGAGTGGAATTGCTGGATCGTATGGTAACTCTATGTTTAGCATTTCAAAGAACTGCCAAGCTGTTTTTCAAAGCACAGCCCTATTTTACATTCCTGCCAGCATGTATGAGGGTTCCAATCTCTCCACATCCTCACCAACACTTGTTATTATCTGTCTTTTTGATCATGGCCTCCTAGAGAGTGTCATGTAGTCTCTCTTTGTGGTTTTGATTTGCATTTCTCTACCTACTAGTGATGTTGAACATCTTTCACATCCTTATTGGCCATTTGTATATCTTTTTTGGAAGAAATGTCTATGTGGATCCTATGCCTATTTTAAGATTTGGGTCGTTTGTCTTTTTATTAATGAGTTGTTTGAGTTTTTTATGTTAACATAGAGCTTTTAGATACAAGTTCCTCATCAGATATATGATTTGCAAAATTTTTTTCTCATTATGTGGGTTGTCTTTTCAACTTTCTTTATGGAATCATTTGTTGCACAAAAGTTTCTAATCTTGATGAAGGCCAATTTATCTATTTTTTCTTTTGTCACTTGTGTTTTTGGTATCATATCTAAGAAACCATTCTGTCACTCAAGTTCACAAAGATGATCTATTCTTATGTTTTCTCTAAGAGTTTTATAGTTTTAGATCTTATGTTTAGGTCTGTGATCCACTTTGAGTTAATTTTTGTATATGGTCTAGGGCAGGGGTCCACCTTCATTCTTGTGCGTGTGGATTTCCAGTTGTTTTGGCACCATTTGTTGAAACAACTATTGTTTCTCTCCTTTAATTGTCCTGGTCACACTCAGCTTTTAATTGCCAGTTTTAATCATTTTCACCTTCCATTATCTTTTTTTCCCAGAACTAAGCTGAGCTTGGCAATAACCATCCAATTCAGTTGTCCTTATGATTACTATTTCTTTCAAATTTCTTGAACAATATCAAAGAAAAACTTCTAAAATATTAGCAAAGAGAATCCAGCAGCACATTAAAGAAAACATAACTGATTCAGGAAGTAGAACGTGAGTCTGGTGCCTTAGACTAGATTCAGGATCATACCAGAATGCAGTTCTTCCTATACTTAAAGAAATTTGATTGGTATTTTTGTTGAAATTGTAGTAAATTTGTAGATTGATTTGAGGAAATTGGTATTTAATAAAATTGAGGCTTCTTGCCCCAAAACAGTGTGTCTTTACTCATCTATTCAAATCTTACTTTACAAATTTTGTTTTTATATATGTATATCTTTTATATATCATATACATGTATAAGTATGTCTTTTGCATTTCTATTTCAGACCAAAAACTATAAAACTCTTAGAAGAAAACAAAAGAATAAACCTTTATGAACTTGGGTTAGGCAATGATTTCTTATGTATTTCATGTTTCATTACAGTCATGCATTGCTTAACAACTGGGATATATTCTGAGAAATGTGTCATTAGGTGATTTTGTTACTGTGTGAGCATCATAGAGTGAGCTTACACAAACCTAGATAGTATAGCCTACCGCACACCTAGGCTATATGGTATAACCTATTGCTCCTAGGCTGCAAACCTGTACAGCATGTTGCGGTACTGAATACTGTAGGCAATTGTAATACAATGGTAAGTTATTTGTATTATCTAAATGTAGGAAAGGTACAGTAAAAATATGGTATTAAAATATTTTAGGACCATCATTATATATGCAGTCTGTTGTTCACCAAAAATGTGGTTATGTGGTGCATGACTGTATTATAAAATAGAATTTTCTTCTATCTTTTTTCTGATTGGTTTCTGTTCATATGTATCTGGCCACCTTATGTGACATTTTCTTGTTGTTTGTTATAATTTTCAGTTTATTTGCTTGTGTTTTGCAGCAAGATAGCATTGTGTGACTCATATTAACAGACTTCTTGATATTGATTTTTTTTTGCATTGATATTCCTAAGTGTGATTGGTCTGGAGTTTTCTTCTGCTATTATCTAAAACAGGATTTTATCTGAATGCATGGGAACTTCATAAAAAAAAGGAATTGGGATTTTTTTTATTTGTCCATGCTCCAGAAACGTTTAAATAGATCTGGGGGTTATTTAGGCCTCACAGATTTCGCTCTCTGCGAGGCCATCTGAGCTTTTTTCAGGGTGTGTATGTGTGAGTGTGTGTTGGTATGTGCACTGGTGTGGTCGGCTCTTTGACAAATGTCTTAATTTCTTTTGTTATAATTAGTCTGTCACTTTTTTTTTTCTCTTCTGGGGTTGGTTTGGCAACTTACATTTTCTTAGAAAAATCATCTACTCAGGACTGAGTTGGGGACACACCAGATGTGTCGCACCAGCTGCAGGGTACCCTTTCCCTGGGGCTGCACCTGAGCTCGCCTCTCGTGAGAGTTTCACTGACTCAGTTGCTATCTGGGACAGGGAGGATCTGTGCTCCCCTAGCACTCCCCGGCTGGGGTCCCCACTGGCAGCTGGGCAGCAAGTGATCCAGCTCCAAAGTCCCATCTTGGCATCATTGTTCTTTGGTTGTCAGACTATTCTCTGAATGAATGGTAGTCAGCACACCTTCAAAATAATACCGCGTGGTGCTCCTGCTCCTCTCCCCCTCATTTGACTCCAGCAAAGGAGGCAGGTGGGGCACAGAGCATGCTGAGTGGCTCTGGTTTGCTTGGCTGGGCCTGTGTGAGCTGGCACTCGCTCTCCCTGGGTTTGCATTCGGGTGGTGGTGGGTGCTGTAGAGCTGACCCATCTCCACTCTCGACACATTCGGGAAGTGTGAGGGGAGGTAGAAATCCTGTTAAGACCAGAAATCATGGCCATCCCACTCCCCTTGCATGTAGCTGGTGCAAGGAGGACACACACCACAATTCTCACCAATGGGACTTGAGAAGATGTCCTTGGGGTGACTTCCGTACAAAGATCAGTAGCTCCTGTCTTGTCTGTATGTGACATCTGTGCTTGCTGCAGTCATCTTACTACCAGTCTGAGGATGAAGCCAGCACATGAAGCCACGAGAACGAGCTGAAGCCCTGATGGGCCCAGAGCTGCCCTCCTTGGGCACCTCTTATGTGAAAAATTAAGGCCCTTATCATTTGCGTCAATGAGTGATACGGTTTTCTATCACTTGTGGCTGAAGACATCCTAACAACTGTAGGTATAATAGGATGTTAAGTGCAACTATTTCTGTTTCAGATTCAGCTAAGTCCCCAAGGTAACAGATGCCACCTGCTCTGACACACCAAAGGAAGACCGCTTACATGGGAATGAATAAGAGATTTCTAAAGGTCAGTTTTGCAACCTTTGGCCATGCATTTAAACACATCTATCCAAGAGTTGAGGGAGGTGTCCAGGAAGTTTGAGATCACAGCAGGTGTTTGGAGAGAATGTTTACCGCTCCGTGACTTCCACTCCCACCTCATGGGGAAGGGGTGGGGGCTCTTCCTCCTCTTGTCACTTCCAGCCCAAGGAGAGGGGGCTTTAATGAGGTCCCTAAAAAGAGCTGGACATTTAATTCCTGGAGCTTAAGGGATTTGGTGGACTGACGTTCGATTCATGCCAAAAATTCCACAGAGTGTCAGACCATGGCTGTGGAAGGTCTGGACTCCATGGGCGAAGAGTGGCACAGAGCAGGTGTGTACCTCACCTTGTGGTAGCTCCTGCGGGCTCAGCGTGATTTGCATCTGGGGCCAAATCACTCTTTGTGGTGGGGGCCGCTCTGTGCACTATAGAATGTTTAACAGCTTATCTGGCCTCCACCCACTAGATGCCAGTGACATGCCCCACGCTACCCAACTGTAGCAACCGACAATGTCTCCAGACATTGCCAAATGTACCCCCTGGGGGCAAAATTGCCCCTGGTTGACAGCCACTGTTTCAGTGAGGCTGAGGTTGGGGAATAGAGACAGGGCTTCACTTTTCACTGCATGCGTTTTTGCAGTGTGTAAATATTTCACAGAAAGGACTCGGAAAAATGGCGGATTAGGGGTGACCTCCTGGCTCTCTGCTCTCAGAGTCAGTGGCAAAATAGTCTGTCTTCTGCATGAGAATGAACTCAACTTCCACAGGACCAGTTTCGTAGACCTACAGAGAAACAGCGTGGGACACTGGACGCCGGGGGAAAACAGAGGTGACTCAGAAAATTTCTCACGGAGCCCAGAGAGTCAGACGCGTGCCTCAGGTGGGGACCCCGGACCCTGGCCCGGCCGGCCGCAGCGGCTGCTGCGGGGCATTTGACTCCCGGGTAGACTATCCTTCCCCCCCACTGTGCCCCACACCCACACAGGCAGGGAAGTGGCTGAATTCCGCAGGAAGCCGCGGTGCGGGCAGAGAGGCTAAGTGGAGTAAAAACTGGAGCGGGGAACATTTTGAACTGGCGTGCTCCTCTGAGCCAGCCCAAAGTGGGAGAGGACCCCAGCCGAGCGGGCGCTTCCCGCTGCCGCAGGAGTGAGTGCGGAGAGTGCCTGTTCACGTTGGGAGGCTTCCAAGACTAGGACTGGGAGCATGTCCCTTGGAGGCGACCCTGCCCTGTGAACTCCCTGAGGGTTTGGCAGGCACTGGAGAGACAGAGCCAGCGTTCTTCCCTGCAGCTGAACAGTTGGGACTCGGAGGGCTGGGGTAGCTGTGGGCTGGGAGCGCGGATTGGAAACTGTCTGCGTTCCCTACCCCTCCCCCGGCTCCACGGGCGCCTGTCGCATGGGCTCTAAATTGCTGGCAGGATGCATTTAACTAGATGGTGGATCGCTTTCACGTGGCCTGGGGACGCTGAGTATTGCTCCGGAGGAGGGGTCACAGTCCTCCTTCTTGTCCTAGCCTGGACAAGTGGGTCTGGCATTAGAAGACCGGGGGGAAAATAGAAGGCTAGAGTCCTCTGATCCCCCAACCCAGCGAAAGCTCCTCCCATTCCCACAGCTCGGGCTTGTCGTCTGAAGGGGTGGATAGAGGAGTGTGTTGTCATTCACCCCTGACATCCCAGGCTAGCCTGAGGTGGTTACCCACCCCTCCCAGAGGTCTGCACTCTGGGCCAAGGGAGCGGAACCCAACCGGGCAGGGCGGAGTTGCGAGGGAGATTGCCTCACTAGTTGTGACCTGGGAAGACACTGCTGACTGCCCTCTCCTGCAACTCTGGTCTGGGGGTGTTGCGCCAAAGGGACTGGCCCCTCTCCTGGGCGGAGCTGGAAAGGAGAGTGTTCTTCCTGAAACCTGGTCACCAGACTGGTTCCTCCCCTTTGCCTCCTCTTCCCTGCTGGAGGCTGAGGGACGGTAGAATCAGCCTACCAGATTTTGGTCCATGAGCCAGTTTCAGCATCTCTGATACTAGACAAAGTACCCAGATGAGAAAGAACCAGCGAAAGATCACAGGAAACATGAAAGATCAGAGATAGAGGTCGCCTCCAAAACAAAATACTCTTTCAATGCCATCTGATACTATCATGCACGATACAATTAAATTAACAGAGGAAGAATTCCGAATATGGATTGTTAGAAAACTCAACGGTATTGAGGAGAAAATTGATTCCCAACATAGGGAAACCACAAGAACGATTCAGGAAATGAATGAAAAATTCTCCAAAGAAATTGAATTGATAAAGAAAAATCAAACAGAAATCCTGGAAATGAAGGAAATATTCGAAGAGCTCCAAAACTCAATGGAAAGTCTTAAGAATAGGGTAGAACAGGCAGAGGAGAGAGTCTCTGAGCTTAAAGACTATGTATATGCCTTCAACAAAGCAGAGGAAGAAAGGGAACACAGAAACAAGAGACAAGACCAAAATTTACAAGAAGTTTGGGATTATGTAAAAAAACAGAACCTCCAGTTGATAGGGCTACCGGAGAGGGCTGAGGAACATTCACAAGGGCTGGAAAACTTATTTCATGATATACTGGAGGAAAACATGCCAGGCCTAGCCAGAAATCTCGATATTCAGGTACAAGAAGCACACAGGTACAAGAACTCCTGGGAGACTCAATGTGAAAAGGCAATCAGCTCGTCACGTGGTTATTAGACTGACCAAAGTAAATATGAAAGAAGCAATCCTACATGCAGTCAGACAAAAACAACAAATAAACTTCAAAGGCAGGCCTATCAGATTTACTGCGGATTTCTCATCTGAAACCCTACAAGCCAGAAGAGATTGGGTGCCTATCCTCAATCTTTTAAATCAGAATAAAGCCCAACCTAGAATTCTTTATCTGGCAAAATTAAGTTTCATCTATGAGGGTGAAATAAAGTCCTTCTCAGACAAGCATTCTCTGTTGGAATTTGTGAAGACCAGACCAGCCCTACAGGAAATTCTTAGACCGGTCTTTCACACCGAACAAGGCAATAGATATTCTAAAAAGTAAAACTTTCAAAGAGTTAAAGTCTAGAACTTAAACTGCAGGATGGCACAAGGAGTTAAACAAAACAACTGGACTTTACCCAACAATATGAATGGAAATCTTCCTCAAATTTCAATCCTTTTAATTAATGTTAATGGTTTAAACTGCCCCCTGAAGAGAAATAGACTGGCAGAGTGGATAAAAATACACAAGCCCAGTATCTGCTGTATGCAGGAAACACATCTAACCCACAAAGATGCTTTCCGGTTGAAGGTCAAGGGATGGAAAACTATCATCCAGGCAAATGGAAGTCAAAAGAAAGCAGGTGTAG
>CAUYRT010010781.1:0-62426 GCA_963574885.1 Lepilemur ruficaudatus
CACGGGTGTTATTTCAGTGGACAACATGGGAAAATGACTACTAAGATAAGGACCAGTGAACGAAGGTGTATGACTGAGACCCGTGCTGGTTCCAGGAGATACTGCCTGGCATCTGGAGAGGAGGATCCAGGTCCCAGACTATTTTGCACATCTAGTTCTGGCTCTTGCAGTGTTGGCACTAAGACCATCTTAAAAAACACTACCTAAGGGGGAAAAAATCTATCTGGAAATTTTTCTTTGACAAATTATATACTTGAGATGATTATTCACTTGTACATTAATTCCTTCACTATTTATTTAACTACTAAATGAAGTGCTACATTATAGAGACATAAAAATGGACTACAATCTAAGCTTTTTTATTTGTTTGTTTGTTTGTTTGAGATAGAGTCTTGGTCTGTTTCCTTGACTATAGGGCAGTGGCGTCATCATAGCTCACTGCAACCTCAAACTCCTGGGCTCAAGTGATTTTCTTGCCTCAACCTCCCGAGCAGCTGGGACTACAAGTGCATGCCACGATGC
The DNA here is from genome assembly GCA_963574885.1 of Lepilemur ruficaudatus. Taxonomy (NCBI): domain Eukaryota; kingdom Metazoa; phylum Chordata; class Mammalia; order Primates; family Lepilemuridae; genus Lepilemur; species Lepilemur ruficaudatus. The sequence goes on from CAUYRT010010781.1 coordinate 523, forward strand.
CTGGCTAATTTTTCTGGTTTTAGTTGAAATAGGGTCTCGCTTTTGTTCAGATTGGTCTTGAACTCCTGAGTTCAAGCAATCCTACTGCCTTGGCCTCCCAGAGTGCTAGGATTACAGGTGCGAGCCACCGCACCCATTGCCTACCACCTAAGTCTTGCCCTCTAAAAGCTTGTACTATATGGAAACAGCCATGTAAACTAATAAGTAATGAAAATAACTATTTACTTCATACCTATGAAGGCTAGTAATTATATTTGGTATTTCACACCAATTTTCTAATTATAATTTATTTAATCCTTACAATAGTCCTATGAGACACATATTATTATTGTCTCTATTTTCTAGATAAAGAAACTAGCAGTCAAAAAGGCATAGATATCAGCCCAAGTCTGCAAAGCTGGAACGATGCAAAGCCTAAGTTCTTAATTGCTACACTCTGGTGTAACACAGCAGTGTTGTTTACAGATGCTGTGTTGGTGACACTGGATACACAGCACAGTTGGGAATAAAGAAACATGTTCAGATCCACACAGTAGTTAAGGTAACTTAAGAAAGATTTCCTTGGGGAATATTTAGGATATAAAGAGTAAACTGCATTTAATAGTACTTTATTCCATGTATTTCTCTCCCATTTTGGAAATGGAATGTAAAGTGAGGTTCAGGGAACCCCTGTACACTGTTGGTGGGAATATAAATTGGTGCAGCCACTATATAAAACAGTATCAATGTTCCTCAAAAAATTAAAAACAGAAATACCATATCATTCAGCCATCCCTCTTCTGTGTATATACTCAAAGGAAATGAAATCAGTACTTCTCAGAGACATCTGCACTCCCATGTTCATTGCATAATAGCCAAGCATCCATTGATAATTGAATGAATAAACAAATTATAGTATACATACATATTACATTTAATGAAATATTATTCAGCTTTAAAAAGGAGATATTGCCATTTGCAAGAACATGGATGAACTGGAGGGTATTATGCTAGGTGAACTAAGCCAGATACAGAAAGACAAATACTCCATGATCTCACTTATATACTGGAATCTAATAAAAGGTTAAATACATAGAAACACAGAGTAGAAAGGTGGTTACCAGGGATGGGGAAGGGGAGATGGAAAGATGTAGGTTGAAGGAGTTAAAGTTATAGCTATGTAGGATGAATAAGTCCAGGGATGTAAGGTACAGCATTATGACTATAGTTAGTAAGATTGTATTACATAATTGAAATTTGCTAAGAATTTAGATTTTAGGTGCTACTACAATAACAAAAATGGTAACTATGTAAGACGATGGATATGTTAATTTTCTTGACTATAGCATTAATAGCAACTTTACTATGTATATATGTATGGAGACATGTTATACACCTTAAATATATACAATAAAAAACCTGATCTATACCACGAGTCAGTAGAAAAATTACAAATAGAAACATTTTCTTTTATGACTCTTTGGTCTTCCTGTGAACCTCTGAAAAGATGCCACACTGACACCTTAAAAATGGAACTGACATTCGGCTTAGAATAAACAATGTAGGCCATGTATTTCTGAAGCTTCCTGTGAAGGGACAATACTGTGGCTCTTTGGTAATTTTTTGAATTTTTAATCTTTATCAGTGGCTCAGCCAATGAGGGGAAGGTAACATCTGCAATATTACCTGCTCTGCACCCAGAAGGAAAGCAATCATTGCTTGTTGGTCCTGGCATTAACAAAGTGCAAACCTTATCTTTAATAAATGAACAGTGGCCACGATGGGAGTTTAGGCATCTAGGTGAAACCATTCACAGGGTAGGTAGACAGTCTCCTGTCAGGACCATTCAAGAGAATGGAGAAAAGACTAGCAATGTTGGTGGATGAAGAATGACAAGGAATTACAATGGATAAAACTGACATGCTCTAGAAGTCTACAATTTAAGGAAAAATATGAGAAAAAGGCTCAGGATTCCTTTCATAGTTTCTAGAATATGCAAAAAAATTAGATGAAACAATTTAAGAGTTTCTTATAATCTCATTGAGGGAGGCAAAAGAAGTTAGAAATAGTAATTAACCGGTGACCGGCCAGTAGTTCAGAAATAAATATCCTGAATGAAATCTGTGAGAAGGACAGGTTGGCCTTGCTTTAAAAGCTATCACTTGTATTTTCCTGGAAAATATGTAGGGTTATAGTCAGGTATTTCATTTGGGCTATGATGGCTTAATAGAAGAATTTAACGCTAGGGCCAGAATACCATACCATGCTCATATTTAATTGTGTTAATAGGTAGACACACAACATGGGAAGACCCTATACCAACGTGTCCTTTTTCTCTTAGATAAACTAAGTCTCTACAGCTGCTATGCCTTAAACAGAGTTGATATGCTGAGTTTAATTAGATTGTAAAAACAGAAACTAAACCAGATAATTGACTAAATATGAATGGAATAAAGGCATTTCCATCCTAAAATGTGTTCCCAGAAAATGTAGAGAAAGACAAATTGTGGCAAAGGAGGGTAAACATGTGTTCGTAAGCTGCTGTGTTCATCTGCGCAAACCTGCCTCTGCAGCTGTAAAAGACATTTGCATAGCGTGGAGATGGTGAGCTGATGGCATTTCCTTAGGAAAGTGTGGATGCATTCCAGATCTTTAACGCAAATGTAGCAGGGAGAAAAGGAATAAATAGTCTTACTGGCCACAGAATAGAGACGAAGAAAATAAATCCCTACCTACCACCTGGATTTCTAATACCATAGTATTAGAAATAGAAGTGACTTATCAACAGCACTTAAAATTGTTGGATTTCCCCCAAAATATTCAGAAATCTCTTATTTCACTATTCTTGTATAAGGGATCAGATAATAATAATGAGATATACTAAACTAAATAATAATTGACAAATAATATTTATTGAACCCTTACTAGGTCCCAGATATTGTGCTAATTGCTTTACACACCCTCACTCATTTAACCTCCCAGCAACTCTGTCATACAGGTACAACAATTATCTACATTCTACGGAGGAGAAGACCAAAGCTTAGAGAGGTTAAAATACCTAACGCCATGCAATTAGTTTATGTTAATATAAAACATCTATGAAGTTCTTAGCCAGTAATTCTGAAAGACTCTTCAGGTTTTACTGGCTTCCAAGTCTGGAAACAGTGACAAAATAATTACTTCTACCTCTAACATAAACAGATTAGAAACATTCATTTGTATAAATCCATGTCACATGTCTTGGATGAGAAAAGCAGGGTACCCCATGCTAATTGTGGCCTCCTCTGTAGGAACTATGAGCTAAACCCATAATCCAAGATCCCTGCATGATGCTCTGATGTCACCCAGTAGCACACTGGGACAGCATGGAAGATGTGGTCATCTTCCTCAGCCCTCATTCAGCATTCTAGCCCAGCGCCTCTCAACCTGCACACGGTGCCCCGAAAGTTCTTGCCAAAATGCGGATCTTGATTCAGTAGGTCTGGAGTGGTGCCTGGGATTTTGCATTTGAAACAAGTGTCCATGTAATAGCCATGCTGTTGGTCAGAGAACCATACTTTGAGTAGAAAGGTTCAAAAAAAAGTGGATTCAGCCAAGTGTGAAATGATCCATTACTTAAGCAGCAAGCAGTATAACTGAGGAAGCTGCTGGATTTGACCAAATCCTATTTTTGTTATGCTATATATAATTTATTTCTTTTCCTAATTTGTTAATTGGGTCTAAAGATCAACTGCTGCTCAGGCTACAGAAAATGCTCATTGTTCAAAGCTATTCTGCTTTAACTATGATAGAGAAAGTAAGTAAAGGTCTGTGCATAGAAGTAAAACATAAGGCTTTGAATCCTGGCTGTTCCCTCCCAAGAGTCTGTCCTGGCAGCTTTGAATCAAGGAACATAATAATTACACAGATTCATTATTCTATGAACTGGCTTAGCAAATTTTATAAGACTAAGAGAGTAAAACTTAATATGTATGGATAACCCTATCATTTATGTCTGGCAAAGGACTCATAAAGTATTCACTGTTTTCCTCCTCATACCTCTTTCTACTTACTGTGTATGCATCTTTCTTACAAAAATAATATCACAGAATGGAATTTATTGATTTAAATCTTTATCTTTGTATTGACACAGATATCTTTGAAACTCAGGTTTGCATTTTACTCAAATGTGTAAGTGCCCAGCATGGTCGGGTGCAGTTTACTAATTATTATATTTACACGATCAGATGCTTTTGACTAAATTCTTTTCCTGTACCTGGCCTTGTGCTAATGAACAATAGTTATCATTTCATTTAAATCTACAGAAATACTTCACAATCATTATTTTTATTACACAGAAGAGAAAACTAGTCCTAATGGTACTTGTTTTACTGGTTTTTCTGTAGTATTTTGAGAGTGTTGATCCCTTGTTTATTCCAGAAATGCTCTCTTCCCTTGGATTCAACTTTTCTGGTCTTTTTTCCTTCTTTAGTTACTTCTTTATCTCTCTTACTGTGCCTTTACTTTGTCCTCCCACCTCCTAAATGTAGACTTCCCCCAAGGTTTGAGTGTTGTACTTCAACTTTTGTGACTACACATCCTATTCCCTTCAGATCTCATTCATTCTTAAGACTTAAGACTTCCTCCATCAGAAGTGTTCCAAAATCTCTTCCTCTACCTCTTTCTTGGTCTTGAACTCCAATTCTATGTCCACCTGCCTACCAGGTATCTCTTCTTGACTGTTTATCTATCATCTCAAGCATCAGAAAAACCCTCATATTTTCTTTCCACCAAATCCAGTTCTCTCTAAATAAATTTATTGCTTTTGGATATGGAACTATTTAATATCAATTTTCCATTCATTCAGGTATGAATTCTCTCTTTCCTCTAAAGTCCAATCAGCCCTGCTCTCAGGGGATTCTGCCTTTAAAATGTCATCTTCTGTTTGACGCTCCAATGCCACTGCCTTAGTACAGTCTTTATAACGTCAAAGTAGTGGCATCCTAATCGGCGTGTCTGCTCTATTCTCAACCATCTTTGCTCGTGTCCTTACATATTTTCCCATGAAGTCCCTTCTCTACTCAAAACACCTTCATTGTTTCAGAAAGACTAATCCTTGGCCTTGACATTCTCCAACACTCCAAATCTCCTTATTGCATTAAATTCACATTTCTTCAAAAATTTCAATTCTTATTATGTTAAAGCTTTATTACTATCATTATATAACCCTTTTGTTTTAGCCATACACATCATCCTCTTGACAGTCCCTATGCTTTCTGATTTCTTTCTCATTAATTCTGCCCCATAAATATTCCCATTCCCTCTTGGCTTACCCAAGTTCTATTCATTTTTCAAAACCCAGCTAACACCACACAAACTTTGTAAAGACCTCCAGGTGGAAGTAGGCCCTGCCTCCCATAAATTTCTAAGACAGCAGTTCCCTTTCAGAGGTACACATCCAAATCACTTGTAAAGCTTTTTGAAAATACAAATGGGCACCATGTCAGGACTAGTGAACAGGACTGCTGTGGATAACTTTTTAAAACCCATAGATCATTCAGATGGGTACTCATGATTAAGAAACACTTTATAAAGACATTTGTGTTTTCAAGTACATTGCACCTTCATTCTCAGTAGACTGGGAGGCCTTTGAGAACAGGAAACTGTATTTTGTATCTTTTAAAAACCTATACAACTATCTGACATATAGTAGAAGTATAAATATTTGTTGGTTGATTCATTTTTATGAATCTTGTATTCTGAGTAATACTGAGTAAAACATCATGTAAGAAGACATATTCTGATCGCCAGTACTTTGAGGTGATCCCCAGATAGGGGGCATGCCATAAAGGATGTGTTCAATATAGGCACAACTAATGATTAGTAGTTAATTTCTCTGGGCAATTTCAGGTTCCAACATCACGAAGAATCTATGGTCGGAAGTATTACTGGCAAACAAGAGCCTCATCTTTTCATTCACAGAATTAATCTTTAAAACTCACAGACTACAAAAAAGTCTTCAATATTAAAAACCCAGGTAAACAGTAGAATAAAGCAGGAAGGGTTTTTTTTTTTCTCTTCCTGAGCCAAGGGAGTGTAATTTCACCGTATCTTCATAAGCATCTTCTGTTGCTGCTATTCATATACTATCTCTGAATTCAAAATTAAAAGATAATAGTAATAATAATAGTAATAGAGTCAGCGTTTTTTATAGTATCCAGCTCTCAAATTCCAGAAAACCTTGCTGATGTTATTTTCTGACTCTGCAGTTGGGAAAGGATGGATTTATTAAAGTGACTCTGACAACCTCCTTTTTTACTTTTATCTAATAGTCTCTTCCTACATCCCTTCCTCAGGCGCAACTGGTTTTAGTTATATTCTAATTAAGGAAAGACCCATCAGTGAGTTAAGTGGGAAATCATTGCTTTTCCCTAAGCATATTTTAAGTAAAAAGCGGTGATGTTTGAATGTGGGTCACTTTCTCGCTATTGGTCAGTTAAAGCATGTTAAGAGACTTCTTAACCTTTGCCATTAACTGCAGAAGATATAATGTCTCAAATGTTTGCTCTTAATGCTTCAAAGGTTGGTATTCTTCCTTGACTGCTCTCTTGAAGCTTATAGGAATTTGGGAATGCAAAATGAATTAGCTTCTAAAAAGATGGTGAGAGAAGTGGTGAAATTAACTCTATTGCATATTTCTGTGTGTATACTGATGCACACTTCTGAAAAGCCATTTGGGAATAGATGTCAAACATGTAGAAATTCATTAAAACCACTGAACCAGTAATTCTACTTTTGTGAATTTATTCTATAGGCATTCTCCCCATGGCAACAAATACCCTCCCTACAAGCTTTTGTTTTATTTTTCATTTTAGCATAATCTTGAGACGGACAACTTCCTTTAGCAGAGAACAATTCAATCGGAGAGAACCCAGTTGAGACGGATCAGCCACCAACACTCCTTGCAGCTGGGGGAGTGAGTATGCGGGTCCTAGGTTTGGGTGGGAGAGACCTGGGCAGTGCACCACAGTGTCCCCTGCAAGGACTGACTATCAGGCATATTCGATCAGAACTTGGTGTTTAAGGATACCAATTTCCAGGGAGGAGGAAATTGGCTACTACTTAGGGGCATCATGGTCCACAGCAAATGGAAATGGGAGGCATGGATTTGGCTCTGTAACAAACTGGCTAAGTGATCTGAGACAAGTCACTCCAATCTCTCTTGACCTTGTTTTCCTCATCTATAAAACAAGGGAATTAGATTATTCAAACAGTGAACTCTCTGATCTGATCTCCTGCGCTGACTGCTATATAGGTCTGTGAATTTTAATGGCAGGTTCACATTTGAATCCATGGAATATACAGGCAATGCCTAGACATCTCTCAAACTTACTAAGTCCCTAACATAAATTCTCCAAGTTCCTAATTCTCCCTTCCTAAGTCTGTTCTCTGTTATCCTTTCTCCTTCTTTTTCTTCATCAAACCCTTTTTCCTTGCCTCCTAATTCAAGAAACTTGGTGAGATTGGAGATTGGAAAGGCAGCCAGAAGAGGAGATTCACTGATTCTACTTCCCACCCATTGCTTTCATCTAGCACCAATGTACCCATGAAATATTTCCCACACACGTGCTCTCTTCTGTTGCTCCCGTGGTTCAGCCTCTCTTCCATCACCCCATGCCTGGATTGCCGTGAAAGCTGAGTGACTGACCTCCCAAACTCTAGCTCTGGCTTCCTCTTAATCAATCCTTCTGTCTGCTTCCACCATTATATTTCTAAAATGCAAATTCCACCTTGTCACTTCTTTTCTGTAGCTCCCTGTTGCCCACTGATTAACACCAACCTCCTGGTGTGGCCTGAGTGACCATTAATGATCAAAATCCCTGCTCATCCTTTACTACTTCTTACTGCTGGAAATGAATTCTTGCTCTGTTACTTACTAGCTGTGTGGTGTTGGCATGGTTACTTAACCTCTCAGTGCCTCAGTTTCCTCATTCGTAAGTTGGGGATAACACTTCATAGGATTGCTAGGAAGACTAAATGTTTTAATACATACAATGTGCTTCCAGTAAGGACAAGTGCAATTAAGCTTTCAATCAGAGGTGGCTACCATTATCATATTTCCTATAACACCCTTCTCTACTATGTCTGCCTAATGAATTCCGATTCAGTCTCTATCAGCCAACTCAAGTGTTGATTTCTCTGTTACGATTTTAGTGACTATCTCAGACCTCTTCTTTTGGAACTGCAATGTCTTCTAAATTACCTAGGTACCTTGAAGATACATCTATCTATAGAGGCATTAGTGCACATTACAGTTATTTATTTACATTTGTCTTTGCTTCTACATAGTTTCTGAGCTCCTTGAGGAAACAATTGAGTGGGGAAACTCCCAGTCATTGTCCATGGAATACATTCGTCATCTGTCAGTACGGGCTAATCTCTTGAAATCTTCAGGTACAACACTATGACTGCCCTGGGGATCCTTTTGTCACTGCACTCCTACTTGCTTAGAATAGAGTGAGGCATCATGGGACTCAGCCAGTCATCTTCCAAACAAAAAGATTTCATCTAGTTTTAATACATGCACTTACTCTCACGGACCACTTGCTGTTTTTCTCTTTTGGCCTGCAAGTGGGCACAAAATTATCAGTACCTCACTAGGCAGCTGTAGCTTCAGAAGGAATTTGCTTTATCCAAGACCAGCCGCTAGAATAGTTGGGAGTCATATGCATAGATGCTAGGGATTCTGGCAATGAAATCCCACCAGTTTGTTATGTAAATTGAATACAATCCACTTGCCTTGCTGTTGGTATTTAATGTAATGTTTTGCTGGGTACAGGAGAAGCAATTAGGCTGCTGAAAATTGCATTCACATTCTCCATAATTCAATACTGACCACTGTTAGCCGTGCAAGATGTGACAGGATTGATAATTAATTTTGCATGCAATCAGGGTAATAAGTTGGAGGGAAAAGCAAGGAGGGAGAAGAAGAGAGAAAGAAGGGGATCTGTATTCAGAAGTAGATCAAATGGTACTTGCAAACGTCTGAGAATGACTTCTGCAGAGTCAGCCTCTAGGTAGGAGAACAATATAGTCAAAATCCAATACTGAAAATGAGTTTCCATGCTTCACGTGGAGAAGCGAAATTCATGAAAGCCACTCACGATCATTTCCTATCTTGTGTCTCACTTCCTTGGGCTAAAGACTAATTGGGGTTTGTTTACATTTATAAATAAGTGAACAGTAAGTTCTACTAAGGCATGTAACAAACATTGGGCCTCCTATTCCCTTTGTGTTTCTCCTTGAAGGAAATTCTTATTTCAAACACTTTGTGTGAATAAGCGCCTTCTATCTCAACAGAACCACCACTGAGCAGAATTGCCTTGAAGCATCCCTTATCTGCTCACTCTGTGTCTGTCAGATTTCAAGTGTGGCAATTGTGAAGGATTTACTGCCTTCTAAAGTTTTTAGAACTATAGCAAATACCTTTGCTGGTAGTCAGAAAATTGGACACAAATTGGTATCAGAAAATAGAGCATGGGCCTTTTGATATTGGTGGCTATCTATTTGTCTGGCTATCTATCTATCTATCTATCAAGACGCCAGTATTGCAGGAACAAGTGATTTCAACTAAATCTAGTGCCAGATGAACTGCACTATGGTATGGTACACGCCTCACCAGCTACTGCCCACCCCATCTTCCCTAGCATATTTCAGCCCTGGTTTAGTGTCTTTCCTGCTAAACTGTAGTGAAAGACTCAGAACAGTTTAGGATTTGGTGGGATTTGGGACCATACAGGGTTTTAAAAGATCTTTGGGCAATACCTATTCAAGTGGTACAATTCTTGTCAATTACTCATAAAAAGAAAACCTAATCCTAGGGATAATGTGACTTATCTCGTTGCTACTTGAAGTTGATAAGTGGTTTGGCTAAACAAGGAGAGGATCTGAGCAGCTGAAAATGTACCTTGTGATGTTTAGAGCATTCATAGACATGAAGGCAGCTTGGAATTCAGCTCTGTTGTCTTGGAGGCAGAACAATTGATTTTAGACCTGAGAAAATCTTATGTATATTATTAATTAAAAATTGTGCTCAATGTAACAATGATAACATAAAATAGTATGGCATAAATGCCACAAAAGTTTACTCTTTCACATTAAAAAATGTCTAGCATTGTAGTTTAAGGCTGATATAGAAATATCATGTAAGACTCAGATGCTTCTATCTTTATCTTTTATCCTTGTGTTCTAGCATTCTTAGTCATAACTTCCATCCTTAAGGTTACCTTATGACCCAATATGGCTTCTGCAGTTCCAGACATCATATCCATAGTCCAGGCAACAAGAAAGGCAAGGAATGTCCTATGCATCTGAGGGAGATCCCTTTAAGCAGTTTTTCTGTATATACTACTCAACATTTGTATACATGCTACTTGTCAAACTTTTAGTTACATACCCACTTAGCTGCTAGGAAAGGTGGAAAAGCTTTTTGTTTTATTTTCTTCTGTTTTTTTTTATTTTTTTTATTTTTTATTTTTTTTATTGGGGGAAAACTACAAAGCATTTACAGTATAATGTTTACAGTCACAATTTATAGTGAGCTGATTTCCCAAAATATATTACCACTCAAGTTGACTTAGCTTGTTACATTTAAAAATCTACTCTGTCAAAGTAGTCCATAGAGTACATACATAGTGCTCCAACTGTATCTACGTACAACCAACACTCCATTTTAAGTGTACAATTAAATGATTTTCAGTGAATTTACCGAGGTGTACAGTTAATCATATGAATCAATTTTTGAGGAATTCCTTTCCCCTATTGAGACCCCTAGTTCCGCTCCCCAACTACTTTTCAAGCATATCCCACCCCTCCACAGTGACCCCCCCATGTCACTCAGCCTTGGGTCTACCCCCTACCCCATAGCAGAGCTTCTTATAGAGATAATGCATGTCAGTCTGTAGCCAATGCAAAGTGTAATCAAACTCTTTGTCAAACAAGTTTTCAATAAAAGGGTAGCCATGTCAAAGGGAGATTACAGGTGATTTACTACGGTCTCACTCCATATGTTCTAACGGTTTTCTACTTTGCAGTTTCAAAGGGTGTTCCTTTGCCGATCCCATTTAGAGTCAGAACTTCATTGACTACAGGATATGAATTGGAAAGCAGCCAGAAAAGAATAATATTCTTGCTAAGATTGAGTGTTTTTATCCAGATTTAGATTTTAAAGACAATAACATAAAAGAAAAATAAATGCAAACCAAGAAGGGGTGGAAAACTTATTATCTTGAATTTTGAACTGAAGTTATCCTATACTTTTTAGAATATATAATCTCAAATATAATACATACAACTTTTTTAAATGAAAAAATCAGAATAAGAGCCTGTCTAGGTTACTTTTTAGACATTGATATTATTGGAATTTAAAACTTTGTAAGTAGGAAGTTCTCCCATACCATTTCAAGAACAATTTACCTGTATGTGTTCTTGGATGACAGTTTTCTAACATCAAACATGTCTGCAGTGAAGTTTTTAGAGCATCTGTGATCTATATTTCATGAATAAAATTTTCTAAAATTCAGGGGTCAAGGTTTTTGGGATTTTTTTTGTCTTCTTTTTTCGTTTTGAAATGTCAGTTCTTGAGTGAGGTTATGTTACCAAATTATGTTGTGAACATCCTGAAGCTTTTAGTATGAGGCAGTATTTTGAAGAAACCAAATGATATTCTAGAATATATTTGTTCCTAAAATGCCATCCAACCTGTAACTTGTATTTTATAGGGCCCAATTTTGACATATTTAGGGAAAAGTGAACATGGTTTTGTTGCTACCCAGTGCCAAGTTTATTGTAAAATATCAATAAAATAATCATGGAAAGCAATTCAGAAATTCAATGAAATTTCCAACTTTCCTTCAGGTATTAAAAATATATACTTCTTCGTTCGGGCATATTGGCTACTCAAAGTAATGTTTATGTTAGTAAGTCTTTAAACTCATTTGCGTCAGCAACTCATTAACCTACTACTTGTTAAAGAAAGCCATATCCAAAATTGAAATGTCTTAGAGTTAATGTAATATTCTGTTCTCTTTGAAATTGTGCATATTAATTTTTGCTTAGTAAAGATCCTCAAGTAATACAAATGAATTTTTTCAAAGATAGGCCTAAAATGAGTTTGAAGGTAGAAATGCAGTAGCTCATAGTGATTCATTTGTTTCAGTGATCAAAAGGAATGTGTAGTATAGGCATATTCATTAATTACATTAGATAATATATTTAAAGGTGCTTTATAAACTGTCTATCACTATGCAAAATAAGATACTCTTAGTAAAATCTTTCTCATCATTTTGGACCGATTTGTGGTCCAGTTTAAATGCTGCCTCTCTTATATGTGTTTTATAAGATAAATCTATAATTAGATTAGAGTTCACTTTTAGAAAATATTTAACATCCAGAGTAGGTGATTATATATACAATATATCTCATAATCTCATCCAATATTTTGCTTCCTTTGTCCTTTATTGCCTCTAATTATCCAATGCACTCTATTTTCTTCCCTATTATATCACTATTCTGCAAAATTTGGGGGCCAGGTCAGGTTTTTTTTTATGCATGGTCTTAATGGTCTCAGTGGGTGGATTGTTTCAGGTAAGCATACTTGGGGATAACCAGGAGTTAATGGTTGTATTCTAATAATAGTTAAAAGTACACATTAACAGTTCATTGTTATTTAGACCTCTGAGATGCATGTTTTGTTTAAATAGGTGCAAATGCCATCCAGATGCTTATAAAAGTATTTATTGGTAATAGAATGGCCAATCAAAGTACTTGGTTAGGTAGTGATGTCATGGTGTTATTTAATATTTTACCCTAGAACAGTGTGCAAGAATCCTCATAGTGATCCACATGTTTTCCAACACAGTTGTCCTGTTTGGCCCCTCTTTGATCTACGTGCTTCTTTTAGCTGAATGCTGGTAAACGTCCTTTCTGACAGCCCCCTTTGCTCTTGCCTGCCATTATCTGCTGAAGTTCAGAAACCAGAGCATCACTTCAAACAAGAGAGTTAGGGAGTAGCCAGTCAGAAGAGATTCCTGAAGCATGCCAAGTTCTGGCATAATCATTCAAAGATGTTTGGGTAGGGGGGTGGGGATGGTAGAGGTGTATGTGAATACAGAGAGCTGTGGGGGTTGGCCTCTGGTCACTGGTAAATAAGTGAAGTCAGGTGCCAGAGAGTCTAGACACAGTGATTTCAGTCCTGGGTTTTTGGTATCTGATACTCAATATGGGACTTGTCTGATTGAACACTATTGCTTCTTCATTGCACAGGCTGAAGCCGTTTTAGTGTTTTCCTGTTAAATTAGTAAAAGATGACAATGGATATAGTTAAAACAGAAAAAATCTAGTTTTAATATTTGCTAGTTGTCAGCAATTATACTTACTTTTGAAGTGCCATGATAGCAATCAAATTAAAGATATAATGTTGCATGTGGAGTTTGAACTAAACTATTATCTTTAAATTTGAATGCTTTAAGATTGAAGTGTTTTTCTTTCTTATTATAAAAAACTAATTCTATATCATGATACATTCTATTCATATTTAGTCCTAATTTCTCTTGATTTGGGAGATGGGAGTTGGGTAAATTTTCAAGCCATACGTTATTTTTTAAAAATCTAGCTCCTGATTATTTCTTTCTACACAGGATTTAACATGGAAATCATTTTTGTAAAAAATCTTCACCTTCTAAACAAATCACCTGTGACTCTATTTTTAAGGGAAATTTTTATACTACAAAGATGGATTTGAAGTAAATAATTTTTATTAACAATAAGTATTTTGCCTTCTTAAAGCATTGCTTCCTCCCCAACATATTCTCATTATTATAAAAAAGTTTCTTGATATCAGTAAAAGTTTGGAAGAAATCCATAGTAGGTTTTGAATGACAGTCCAGAAAACATAATTATATTCATTAGAGGATTCTCACCTACATTTTTATTAATTTGCAATTGTTATTAGAAATTTTATTTATAATTTGTTATTGGCAGATAGGTAATGAAATTTTAAATAAATACAGTAAATTAATCTTATTGGCTTTTTGCCACAGAATGTTTTTATTCTGTAGTTATTATTAAGTGTTAATGATTCTTTACCCAGAGATTCCATCAATGGCAACATTTGTTGTTAAAGATCTATCCTCTGGGAAAGGGCAGGATACATGCCAACTGTTCATCTGCTACAGTGTTTTATAGTTTTCAGCATATAAATCAGTACATTTTGTTAGAATTATACCTAAGAATTGGAGTGATACTGTGTTTGTGTTTTTAATTTTGGTTTCCAGCTGTTCATTGCTAGCATATAGAGATAGGATTTGTTTTTACATGTTGACCATGTATCCTTTTTGAAACTCAGAGGTCATCTGGAACCACATAAAGAGTAATCAAAACAAGTTTTAACAGAATGAGGTCTAAAACAAATAATTATTTATTATTCATTTACTATATATAAGGCACAGTGCAGGATTCATGAAGGCGTGTTCTAAAAAGGTATTGTCCTGAGATAAAACATGAGCAATTTTATGTTATAAATTTTAGGAATAACTTCCATATGTTGTTAGCAATTTGGACTGAGAGAAAAATATCTTTACATAATATGCACTAATTTAATTTGCTGATTTACCAATAATAGACGACTAGCTTCTCCAAACTATAGCCTAAAGTTTGTTCATTTCTCCTTTATTATAGCAACTGTCTCTCATCATGACAAATCTAGATTACTGCTAAATCGCATAGGTAGCCTACCTTTTGCTTCTTACCTTTTATTATTTATTATCATTATTTCTATACACGATTTAACATGGAAACTACCTCTTTTAAAAAAGTAGAGTTTTTTTCATTTTGTACCCTTACCCAAATGATTGAATTTAGGCTGCAGCTTCCGTTATCAATCGCGTATGATAATTCCTATAATTGTACCTTCAGTCCAAACGTTTCTTCTAAACTTAGGCCTGTGTTTATAACCTCCTACTGAATATCTCGGCTAGACTATCACATAGGCAACTTAAACTCAACATATCTAAAATCAAAATCACTATCTTCCCTTTAAAGTCATCTCCTCCTCTAGTTTCCTTTTTTTGGAAGGTATTAGTACTACTTTGTGTTTCATTGCTCAGTGCAGAAACCTAGAAGTCATCTTGACTACTCTTCTCCCTTAACCCCAACATCTAGCCAGTTACTAAATTCCATTTTGGTTCCCTTTCTAAATATATCTCTACTCAATCCTTTTATCTCTATCCCCATTGCCCTACTCACTCCAGGAAGCCATCATCTCACCGGGACTTTTCCTCTAGCCTCCTAGATGGTATCCCACCTTTTCTTGCTGTTTCAATCTATTTTCTTCACTGGCCAAATCTTTTTGAGACACAGATCTTATCCTGACACTTTTATATTTAGGAGCCTTTAATAGCTTCTCATTATCCTTAGGGCGAAGCCGAAAATCCTTAACATGTACTTCAAGACCCTGCATGATCTGGCTGTTACCTTGTCTCTCAACACTGTTTCCATTCCTCCAAATATGCTTACTTTCTTTTAGTTCTTCAGTAGAGTACTGTCTTTCCTGCAGTGTGACCTTTGCTTGAGCTGTTATCTTTGCTTGGAATGCACTGCTTCCAAACACTATTTTTAATTCTTTAAGGCAGAGGTTTTGTCTAGTATTTGTCTTATATTCTCCACTGTACTTGGAAGTTTATATTTAATGCTGAGCTTCTAATAGTTCATTAACTATTCATTCAGTTACTGAACAGTGAAAGCTTTCCAGTTTTATGTGTCAAAATGTATATTGTATTATTTCCAATGTACAGTCTAACACATTATGATAAAATATTCCTTCTGGGTTTTTTTGTTTACTTGTTTTTGTTTTTTGAGTAAAATATGCCCTGTGCTTCTTACTAGTTAATGAAGATGCTCTTTGAATGTTCAGATGAACGAATTGACTTGGAACTCATTTCTTTCTGCATTAATCTTGCTGCTAACAAGAGGAATGTACAGCTTATTTGTGAAGGTTAGTGCTTTTGAACTTTGTAGGTAACCTCTTTAGCATCTGGTAATTGGCAGATAATGGAAAATAGATAATAAGAAGCTAAGAATTATAGTGGATATGTAACTCCTATTTTCAAATAGTTTCTTCATTGTAGCTATAATCCTTAAAGGTCAGATAAAATATTCTTATGTCATAAGTGGAGACACCCTTCAGTAACATTTTATAAACCATTGTCAGTTAGCCTTAATTGAAATTTGATTTTTTAAACACTTTTTAGATAAAATGAAACTTTTTATTTGCAAAGTAGTCTATTATAGTGTGAGGTGATACAATACAAATGTATTAAGTTACTGTTTCTATAATAAGTTGGTAAAATGGCTTATCATAAATTATGATGTTCCAGAGTCCCCAATAGTTTTTTTTTCCTTATTCAAAAAGTAGTATATGTTTGTTATGAAAAACACAAGTGAGTAAATAGTAAATAATTAAAATATTCCTACCATCCACATATAATCATAGGTAAAATTTTAGTGTAATGCTTCTGCGTATTTTTAAATATAAAATGTGGTTTTTCCTCTATACATATTGTGACATGTTATTTTAAAATTAATAATATCTTGAGTAATATCATTCCATATGATTAAATAATTTCATAATATAAAACATAATTGTTAATAGCTACAAAATTGTCCATTAAATGATTTTGCCATAGTTTCTTTCCCTATTTTTGGATATAGTTTGTTGCCACCTTTTTTCTGTTACAAGCAATGCTACAGTAGTTATCCTTTCACTGAATCTTTACATATTTTCATTTTATATTCTTAGGATAAATTCCTAGAAGTACAATTTTTCTAGATCAAAAGTATTTATGCTTTTAACATTTGTGGTGCATTTTCCAGACACGAAAGAGCGTATACTGTATGATTCTATTTATATGAAATTCTAGAACAGGCATAACTAAGATAAATTTTAAAATAAAATAGAGAACAGGAAGAGGAAAGAAGAAAAGTGATCGTATCTGGGGAATAGAATTGACTAGGAAGGGGCACAAGGGAACTTTCTGGAAAGAATGGAAATAGTCCATATGTTGATATGTGGTATAGGTTGCACAGGTATATATATATTTATCCAAATTAATCAGATTGTGCACTTAAGATTTATACATTTTACTGACTATAAACTATCGTGGATATTTTTGAAAACTAAACAAATCAAATTAACCTTAATTTTACTGGGGGGATTTTCTATTTCAGGAAATGGACTGAAGATGCTCATGAAGAGGGCTCTGAAGTTCAAGGATCCATTGCTAATGAAAATGATTAGAAACATTTCCCAGCATGATGGACCAACTAAAAATTTATTTATTGTAAGTATGGCTTTTGGCTTTCTATTAAAACAGACTGGGAATTGAAAATTTAAATTGCTGCATTTAGAAACGTAACTCTTATTGGGCTCTTCTCAAATACTAACTCATGATCCAAATTGACTCTTCTGCTGTGGACTTCTTTGTTAGTTTAGCTTCCAGAAATCTCAACCTATCTTTCCATGTTGTTTTTGTTTTGTGATCCCTATCCCTCATTGCTCTACCCCTACTACAGTCTTTTTGCCTTTAACCAGTTCACCATAGGCTTTCTTAGCAGTTTAGCTCAAGATCATTAAAACAAGAAAATCACATTTGATATTTTTTCTTCCTGTGAGTTAAATTACTAGATTCCTATTGGTTAATTATTAGATTAAATACAAAATGATATTTTAAATCTGTACTAAAATTCTGTTTTATTCAGGATTATGTTGGGGATCTTGCAGCCCAGATATCTAATGATGAAGAGGAGGAATTTGTTATTGAATGTTTGGGAACTCTTGCAAATTTGACCATTCCAGACTTAGACTGGGAATTGGTTCTTAAAGAGTACAAGTTGGTTCCATACCTCAAGGATAAACTAAAACCAGGTCTGTGCTAAGTACCTCACTTTTGCATGATCACTAAGTTATTTCTTTCTGTTGTGGATAAGGCTGCTAGAGCAGTATTTTGTGACTACTGTATTATTATATACTAGGCAAAACCATTTCTTCTCAAAACTCTCTTCTCACAGAAGGGTAGATCTCCTTTTGTATTTATGTTCTCTTTCTCCCAACAGTATGTTTTCTTAACATTAGTTTCCCTTCTCTATCCTACCTTCCTTGTTGTTTTGGGTTTTTTTTTTAAATTCAGCTTTTTTTAAATTACCAAATGCCATCCTCCTGTGTGTATGCATACATGTGCACACAAGCACAAAGTTCTTTGAGACATTCAAATGAGTCTTTTATTTTCTGTGTCTACATTTTCCTTCAATTGTATTCTCAAAGAGTTATTTCTACTTCTCTACTGCCCTCAATCACTGTGCACTGTCATCAGTGAACATGGAAATTTGGAGAAAGGACAAATTTATAAGTATGTCAGGAATTGATAAGAATTGATTAATAGCTTTCAGTATCTTTTCTGTGTGTTAAGGTTTTGGTAATATAAATGAATTTGGATCAAGATATTTCAATGAAAAATTTCTATGGTTTGACTTTACTAGGTGCTGCAGAAGATGACCTTGTTTTAGAAGTGGTTATAATGATTGGCACTGTATCCATGGATGATTCTTGTGCTGCATTGCTAGCCAAATCTGGAATAATCCCTGCACTCATTGAATTGCTAAATGGTAAATAATCTTAATTTATTTTCATGATAATGTCTAAACAGGTTATTAATTTAAATTTTTAAATATTGGATGCAGAGTATGTAATCATAAAATAGTATTTATCTTGTTACATTAATCATCATTTTATAGCAACTTAAATTATATAGTTAAGAAAAATGAATTATTATGAATATACTGCTAACTGGGATTGGATAAAATAATATCAAGGAGATTTAGGTTGCAAAGTAAGAATGTTACAGTAAAGCAATTCAAGACCGGTTTTATAGATTGTGTTCTCCTCTCACCAGCCTTCAACAAGTAATGCAGTGGTCACTGCTTATCTACGAGGGATATGTTATAAGACCCCTAGTGGATGCCTGAAACTGCAGATAGTACTGAACCCTATATGTGGTTTTTCTATAGATACCTATGATAAATTTTAATTTATAAATTAGGCACAGTAAGAGATTAACAACAATGACTAAAAATAGAACAATTATAATAATATGCTAGCATCACTTCTCTTGTGCTTTGGAGCCATTATTAAGTAAAATAAGAGTTACTTGAATACAAGCATTGTGATAATGCAGTAGTTGATCTGATAACCTAGATGGCTACTGACTAATGGGTAGGTAGCTATACAGCGTGGACACACTGGACAAAGGAATGATTCATGTCCCAAGTAGAACAGAGTGGAATGGTGAGAGATGTCATCATGCTACTCAACATGCCACACAGTTCAAAACTTAAAAATTATTTATTTCTGGAATTTTCCATTTAATATTTTTGGACTGCGGTTGACTGCAGGTAACTGAAACCAAGGAGAGGAGAAACCACCAATAGCAGGGACTACTATATTCTATCATTTTTCTTCTTTCTGTTGGTTTGAGTTTGATCCCCTCTCTTGTAAAAACTCTGTTTTTTATATCTTGATTCCTAAATAGGAAAGTTCATTTGGAAGCTGATTCTAAACATCATATTCCCTTCTACATCCAGAGGGTATTGTCCTCTGAACTTTCTACGCTGATGAAAACGTTGTATATTTGCAGTGCCCAACACATGTGGTTGAACACTTGAAATATGGCTGTCAGGACTAAGAACCTCAATTTTTAATACACTCTAATTTTAATCAGCTACAGTGGCTTATGGCTACAGTAGAACAGTGCAGGCCTAGCATCTTCCCCTTACATTTGTATTGTTCTTAAGGTGCCAGGGCTCATTTTTTCCTTCCATATTACATACAAAATTTATCTGAATCCAGTGTTATTTTATTAGGGCAACTTCTCCAGGACCTTACACATTAAAAATAACTAACAGTATAAAAGTTAAAAATGCTAATATGAGATGGCTAATTAGACACTTTTATCTGAGTCTTCCTTGTCCTAGGTATAATATATGTGCATTTTTTATTAATTTTAATTGATTTTTGGAGTATTAACATACATAAAGAAATACATGAGTGGATTAATAAAATGTGGCAGACATATACCATGGAATACTATTCACCTATAAGAAACAATGGTGATATAGCACCTCTTGTATTTTCCTGGATAGAGCTGAAACCTATTCTACTAAGTGAAGTATCCCAAGAATGGATAAAAAGCACCACATGTACTCACCAGCAAATAGGTTTCACTGATCAACACCTAAGTGGACATAAAGGAACAACATTTATCGGGAGTGGGGCAGACGGGAGGGGGGAGGAGGGGATGGGTATATACACACATATTGAGTGCAATGCGCATGGTTTGGGGGATGATCATGCTTGAAGCTCTGACTTCAGAGCTTCAGGGCCAGGGGCAATATACGTAACACTAACATTTGTACCCCCATAATATGCTGAAATAAAAAATAAATAAATAAATAAAAATTCACTGTAAAAAAAAAAAGAAAGAAAAATACATGGCTTCTAAGTATATAGCTCAATGAATTTTCAAATTGAGCACATCAAGTTATTATCACCCACATAAGAAAATAAAACATTACCAGCACTCTAGAAGTATCTCTTCTCCCTCATCCCAGCTATTATCACCTCCTCCAAAGTGGTTTTGGTCTTTTCTTTTGTCACTAGTAGATTACTTTTGCTTGGTTTTGAACTTTATTATATATGGTATGTTTGTGAGATTCATCTATGTTGTGTACAGAAATTTGTTCATTTTCATTGCTGTATAAATAAGTCCATTATATCATATATCACTATTTTTTCTACTATTGATGGATAGTAGGTTTGGGTTTTTTTGGGGGGGGAACTATTATAAATAATGCTCCTATGATTTTTAAATGTTTCATTTGGTGAACATATGTACTCATTTCTATTAGGTACACACCTAGGAGTACAATTGCTAGGTCACAGAGTTTGCTTGTGTTTGGCCGTAATAAATGGTGCTTATCTGTTTTCCAAAGTAGCTGTGCCAGTCTGCAGGCCTGCTGGCAGCATAAGAAAGTTAACCGTTGTTCCACCTCACTGCCAATTCTGGCCATTGTCGGTTCCTTTACCTGTAGCCTTCAAACGGGTATCTCATTGTGGTTTTAATTTTCATTTTCCTTATGACTAATGAAGTTGAGCACCTGTTTATATTTCTTGACCATTAAATATGGGCAATAAAATAATGTGCCTATTTATCTTGTTCGCATTTTTCTCTTTTCAGTTTTTTAAAGAATTTTGTCAGTTCTTTATTGTAATACATTTTAATAATAGGTCATGTAGAGATAATGCCCCTACATTTGAAGTATTCCTTCTCAAAATTGTAGTATATTTATATATTTACCTTGGTTCACCCTTCTCACAGCCAGGAGTTTTCAGATTAGAAATAATTTAAAAAGAGACTAGGTAGTTGGGAGGTGAAAGTGAAGACGATATAGTTAACAGAATGAGAATAAAGATTTCGCGGAAAGCTAGAGAAAGTTAAAGTGAAATGACCTGCTTGCTGCTCCACAGTGATAATATAATAATTGAGAAAGCTGAGATATTTGTAAAGAGAGCTGACAGCCAGCTCAGATCGTTTTACTATGTTTTGACGTTCTCTGACATGAGATTATCACAGAGGCTATATAATACTCTTTCTAAGAAATACTTAACTTTTCGAGATTAAAACCCTTGGGGTTAAGTGAGGGAATACTGTATACCAAGACAGTAATTAATAGTGAGAATTTCAGCGCAATTAGTTGGGGAGAGTAGTACTTTGGCAAGTTAGTAAAGAAGATCATTTGGGTGAGGTCGGACTTTAAGAGGCCCACAATTTATTGTACACAAGTTGGATACTCTGTTGATCCAGAAATCTGTTTCTAACATGTCATTGAACTATTGCCAAGAGTTGATAGCAAACTATACTATTAGTAAATCAAATTTCATAACCATTACCTAAAATTAGATTCCTGTAAGTAATTATGCTTTTGCCATTACATATTAATCTGTGGATATCAGCTATTCTGTTACTCTTTGTATGATATTGAACATTTACTAATTAGTCTTTATGATTACATAACATTCTTTTTTACCATTTATAATTGATTAGATTGATACTAAACTACTTTTTATTTTATGCCAATATGTAAAGTTTAATTTTGTGAACATTATTCAACAAAAGGAAATACCTTTTTATAAGAGTTTAATTTGTACCCAAAACTGAGAATTTAAAAGGTGTGACCTTTTTTAAGAATTGTTTTTCTCATGTGAAGTCAACATTGTAAAGACAAAAATCATTTCACAAATTAGAATCATTTGAAGAATTCTTATGATGGACGAAAAAAAAAAAAGTGGGGTTAAGTGTTGCCATTTCACATCAGGAATATAGAAATTAATTTAATCAATGACTGCTTGTCTCCTTGTCACTTTTAGTTTTTCTCATTCTCTGTTATTCTCCACAGTGTTTTTCAATTTGGTATATAGACATAGAATTCTTTTATTTGGAGTTTTTATTTCCTTTTCAGCTCAACAAGAAGATGATGAATTTGTATGTCAGATAATTTATGTCTTCTACCAGATGGTTTTCCATCAAGCCACGAGAGATGTCATAATCAAGGAAACACGTATCCTTTCAATATTTACAATAGATAATGACATTTCACATATGCAGAAAAGATGCATCTTTGGTATTTTTTTTCTTTGCAAATATTGAAATAATGTAGAAAACACCAACTTTTGAAATAAATTTAGAAGATGTGCTATAATATTTTTCATGGAAGCTATTGATCCCAAATCAACAGAATATATAGGTAGAATATAATGAGAACAATTTTATTAACTTGTCAGGTTGTGATTCTTAAGAAACTTAACAAAGATATCAGAACTTCCTTCTTTACTAGCATATCTTAAATATCACAGGTTCCTAGAACTATCGTTGGTCCTCTTCTAACCTTACCGTATTTACTCTATTTATAGCACATCTATTCTCATGACTTCACCTACCAACTATATACTAAGTATTTAATATCTTCAAAACCTCTATCTTGAGCTCCAAGCACTTGTTGCTAACTACCACTTGGATGTCTTCTGCCTACCTAACGGGGCAAAGCATAGTGTAACCTAAAGAACATTATAAAATCAAATAGCCCTAATTTTAAATTATGTTTTGCCACTTACTATCTGCAAGATCTTATTTAACCTCCTTAGCACACAATCTTTTATCTATAAAATGGCCATAATATTAATATTAAACTAAAAATACCTCCTACCTTGTAAGATTGTTAAAAGTACTAATGGATTTAAAGTGCCTATAATAGTTCCCAACACATATAAGTACTAAATAAGTGGTAGTTTTTCATTATTGCATCCAAAAAGGTACTCAATGTTGGCAACGCCCTCCGCTGAAAACCCAACAGTTCTGCCTTCTGTATTCGTTGTGGATAATAACAGTATCATCTACACAGTGCCTTAATCTGAAAATTTTGGGATCTACTCTAATTAATCATTCATTTATTTTGCACAGATTTATCAAACTTTCACCATCTAAACAGATACTGGGTTAAGTGCTGGATGTATAAGAAAGTCAGTCCTTGTCCTCAAGGAGTTTATAGTCTAATTAAAGAGATAGACAAGTAGATAAGAAATATAAATTATAATCCAGTAGACGCAAGAAAATATAACACAAGCCTAGGGATGTCATGAAAGACTGGCAGCAGAGGTGATGTTTAAGCTACATCTTTATTTCTTTGTTTTATAGTTGAGGTGGTTTGTTCTATTAAAAAAAAAATTGCTTTTGAACTCCAAGGGTAAAATCCTTCATTACCATAGTTAGTTCTTCATAACCTGACCTTAACCTATGAATTTTTCCAAAGTGATATGTCCCCCTTTAACCTCAGAATACAGAGTTTTCTTTAGCATACCACATTCCTCATTATTCATCAGATGGTGGTACACCTTGTCAATATTTCACTGCCATTTTGCATGCTCATCAACATCATTTCTTCCCCATTCTTACCTTACAGTCTCCTACTCAAAAGTTTATATGCCATCTTCTCAGTTAATTAAGCCTTTCTATTCTATGCCTCCCTTCCTAGTATGAGTAATTTCTTTATTTTCACCTCTAAAAAATATTTTAAGTTATCTATTCATACACCTTTCTCTCCCAAAGGATTTTGAGGTCCTCAAGCTCAAGGACTGGCTTGTCTTACTCATCTTTATGTATTCACAAAACTTAACGTGGTACCTGACACGTGGTAAATACTTGTTTGGTCAAATGAACACGTGTACCTAACTGTGTAATGTCCTTTAAAAGTAATACCTTAGTAGACTTTTTTTTTAATGATACTGCCATTGCTAAAAACACTGCGAAACTCCTCTGGTGTTAACATTGAATGCCAATATCATATTCTTTAAGTATCACCATTGAAGGAAAATTGCCTTGTTTTTAAGGGCAAATTTAATTTCTGGAGCCATATAAAATATCTCCAAGAGTCAAATCAATGAATAACACGTCTAATTTGAGAAATGTTCATTTTGATATAATGTATCAAAATGTAAATATTGTTTTGCCTTAACAGCTACATTAAAGAGAGCTTCTTTTATCATACAGTAATAAATGCTTTTTTAATGTGGCTTATAAACTGACTTTCCCAGGAAGATAAATTCACAATACACTTTTGAGATGTTACATCATTGGAATAAATTAACTTTTCCCCAAATGTATTCCATGGAACATATTCCTTGAGTATTAACAATTGCTTAATGAAGAAAGGGTTCTGTGATAGTAAATGAGTTTGGCAAACACTGCATTAAAGTTAAACAGGTTTTCTTCTTGCTACAGGGTCTTCTTGGAACCTTTTTTTTTTTTTTTTTTTTTGAGACACGGCCTCTTTCTGTGGCCTGGGCAGCTGGGACTACAGGTGTGCACCAGCACACCCAGCTAATTTTACTTATTTATTTACCTATTTTTTTGTAGAGACAAGGTCTTGCTCCTTGCTCAGGCTGGTTCTTGGAAACTTTTGTATGCTTTTTGGTGTTGAAAGTCTCTAAAAGGATATTTTTTATATATAATATATTTTAAACTTATATAACTATGGAAGCCACTATGGAAAACAGTAAAATTAAAGTGTAGTTTTCCTAAGTAACTTCTTTGAAAGACAACCCCGTTTACTGTTTATCTCATAGAGTTTTTTGTGAGAACTAAAGAAGAATGAAGTATTTAAAGTACCTAACAAGTGCCTATCATATAGTGAGTAAGTGTTACTGCCTCTGCTCTGGTATGTCTCAGTACCTTATCAGACTCATAGTATTAAGAAAACTTCTTGTGATTTTCTTCTCAGCATCACTTTCCTTGCATTTTCCTCCCCCCACATTCAATTTTTGTTTTATGTCATTGATTCTGGAGTCAATACTTTTTAGGTATTTATTCTGAAGAATATAACATGTTCATACTGATGTGAATGGGAGATAAAAGATCTGCTAAGTTAAAATGTTTACAAAAGCTTCATGTCTTAAGATTGAATAAAGATGACTGTGAAGTGCTTTTGCCAGAAAACAAATTCAGAAATGTTTTGGGGTTCAAAAATGGATTTTTGTTGATAACAATGACACTTAGACATATCATGGTGTAATGTTACATATTAAAAAATATTAAATATTTCATTTCACTGTAATTGTAAGCATTTTATTGTGATTTTTCCCTATGAATCCAATATATTTAAACATTTAAAATAAAGAATCTATTAGGCAAGAATTAATTCCTTTTCCCATTTTTTGTTAAACCAGAAAGTTTGATCAATATTATTTGATATAATTTTAAAAAGAATACTTGACATTTGAGATGGCTAGTATGGACTTATTTTAGATAAATATGATTGATATTAAAATGTTTGAAATATTAACTGACTTTCAGCATAAATCAATCACATAAGAATTGGGAATCTGAAATTGAAAACCAATGCTGTTATAGTCGAAAATATTTATATAATCCCAACAATTGCAGTATGGGAAAATAAAGTATAATTGGCCCTCCCTATCCAGGGGTTCCACATCCCCTTATTCAACCAAGTACAGATTAAAATATTTTGAAATAAACTTTTAAAATATAAAAAAAGATACAAATACAAAGTATATAACTATAAAAACCATTTATTATAGCACTTTTTTTAGGTGTTATAAGTAATCTAGAGATGATATAAAGTGTATGTGAGGATGGACATAGGCTTTATGCAAATATTATACCATTTTATGTAAGGGACTTGAGCATCTGTGGATTTTGGTATCCGTGGGGTGGGTGTGGGGGTTCTGGAACCAATCCCCCCACAGATACTGAGGGATAACTGTAATCCAAATTTGTCTAGATCCTTTTAGATTCCCCTTGGGAATTTTTAAGATTTTCCTAAGAATTTTCATTTTATCCTCACAATAACCATGTGAAGTATATAGAATGAGTGTCATTTATTCATGAAATAAAAATGTATTGAGTACCTATTATGTTCTCAGACCTGGGGGTGCTACGGTAAAAAAAATAGACAAAGTCCGTGCCATAATGAAACTTACATTCCAGTGAAGGAAAGAGGCAGTCAACACTATGATCTTTTACAATTTTTTTAAAAATGAGTTTCAAATATTTTATTCTATATATATATCTTCTACATTTTCTTTCTTCAAAAAATAGTAACACTAATGAGTAGAGGACCTGCGTTAAGTCTCATCTGTGCCACTTGCTAGTCATGAAATTGTTGATTATTTTTTGGCATTATAATCAGTGCTACAAAGAATGGTATTTACTTGTACATATGTGCTAGAGTTTCTTAGCAGAAACGTGTGGTCTTTGTTTTTAAATAGTTTTAACTAAGAACAACTGAAAGTATTGGAGATCACAACTTTTTCTTTTTTTCACTGCCTCTTTAGATTTGTTGAGGTTTCCTTATTGATTTGAATTTGATTTATTCTCCCCCTTCTCTCTACTTATTTGTAATTTGCACATTTCTTTTGGGAGACAACCTTAAATTTCAGCACGCATTCTCACCAAGTTCTACAAGAGTATATCTTTCTTTCTCTTAGTCTAATATCTATACTTCCATCTTCCATATTATTTGCTATCTCGTATAATAATTTCACCTCATTTTATAACACTTTTGTAACATCCCAGAATTAATCATATTTTAATTATTGCTTTTTAAAAACAGTGCTTATTTAAAATTTATAATATGTTGACCAATTTCCTTATTTACTATCTTTTTTTGAATTCCATTGCTCTATTCCTGAGTTGATTTTCTTTCAAAATGGAGTATATTCTTTTAACACTTAGTGAATATTATCTATGAGTAATAAAATCTTTCTTTATCTGAAAATAATTAGTTTGTCCTCTTTAATAATAATTTAGCAAAATATAGAATTCTAAGTTAACAGCAATCTGAAGGTACTTTTCCACTGTCTTTTGGACTGCCTTGCTGCCTATGAGAAGTCTGTAGTCAGTCTAATTATTGTAACCTGTCATAAAGTCGATGACAATTTAATTTCTTTTTCTTATAAGTGACTTGGATTTTTTGCCAGGAAAACC
Source organism: Lepilemur ruficaudatus (assembly GCA_963574885.1). Classification (NCBI taxonomy): domain Eukaryota; kingdom Metazoa; phylum Chordata; class Mammalia; order Primates; family Lepilemuridae; genus Lepilemur; species Lepilemur ruficaudatus. The sequence goes on from CAUYRT010010781.1 coordinate 28,146, forward strand.
AAAGATGTATTCTTTTTCTTTAACATCAATTGTTTTACTAGAGTTTGACTTTGTGTATCGTCCTTCCAAATATATAAATGTACTCTTTTCATATGTAGTTTTAAGTCTTCTTTTTAATTTCAAGAAAATTTTCTTGAATTATAGTTTTTTGTGTTGTTCTAATACTTTAGTATTTTTTGGAGGAGATTTCTGTTATATCATGTCAGATCTTCTTTGCCTATCTTTAATATCTGTCATTTTATTATCTTTTCATCTATTTTTTTAATTTTATAAATTTTTTTCTTTTTGCCTTCTATTTCTCTTAGGAGTTTATCTGTTATATTTATTCACTCTTGGGTTTAGTTTTTATGTATTTAAAATGATTTTTTTTATTTTTGGTTCTTACGTGAATTATTTTATTTCTGTTTTCTAATTCTGATTTATGTTGTTTGTTTATATGCTATTATTGTTTTTAATTCTTTTATCTCTTTTGAAATATTAGGTTTCAGCTTTCTCTTATATGAAAATGTCTTATCATGTTTTCGCCTTTTTTTTCTTATAATAACCTAATATAGGATTTGACTGTGATTTTTTTCTGTTGCATTTTTGTATGAAATTAGTTTTCCTGAACTTTTAGGAGAGCAAAATAGATCAAGAAAGGTTTTGTAGTTACACAGCTCTAGAACTCTCTCTTCAGTTATTTTAATGATTTTAATGTTTTCAAAAATACAGTCTTACATGTTCTGAGATCTACTGACTTGGGTTTTTTTTACCCATTTTTATCTAGATTTTTCTTTTTTATGTTTAAAATTTGAAGTTAAATTTTAATTTAGCATTTAAATTTAGAGAAATGTGGAATTTTCTAATATGATTGAATTGCTACAATATCAAATGCAGTTTGTATCTTTAACTATTTCTATTCAGAGGCTCCAGCATATCTCATAGACCTGATGCATGATAAAAATAATGAAATCCGGAAGGTCTGTGATAATACATTAGATATTATAGCGGTAAGTATTCTTTCTACACAAAATCTAATAGACTTCATTTTTGTGGGAAAAAGACATTGAAAACCTATTTTGAACCATGCATTCAGTGTAAACACATTTATATTTTGTTAAGATTCAGAAAATACAGTGATACTAAATTTATCTTTTTAAACATTAAGTCTTTTGGCTTTCAACTTTTAAATATATAGACTCCTTACATAAAGAGGTTTTGTATATATTCAGAATTTAAGTCTGATCTACGTGGCCTCTCAGAATCACTTGTTTTTCAGAGAAATTATTGTATTATAGGAGCAGGCAGTTTGAAGACAATTTTGTTCAAAACTCAAGCAATCAACTTTGCAGTTTGGCCATTGAATGTTTTAAATCAAATCTTGTGTCAGCTATTTTTTTAGTTATTTGATAATTTTTGTTATATGTTGTACATAGAATTGTTTTGTAAGTTGCTTTATAATGATGGGAAATACAAAAATCTCAATGTCACTCATGATTTTGGAGCTTTTTGAAGGATTCATGACTAGACAGAGATGATCAGAGGGATGATCTAAGTTGGGTTATAAGCTTGTTGACCCTGCCTGGATTTGAGCTTTGCCCAGGCCTGTGCCAAATACTAGATTTTTTTGAGTATTTTTTACCTGTGGCATATACTGCTACACACAGCCAGCTTGCTTCCTCCTTTGAACTGGATTTGGCTCACTTTTTAAAAAGTTTATTGAATATAACCTATTCAATAGTTTTAAAAGTTTAACTTAAGCTTTTTAAACATATCAGAATAACAGTTTGAAAAATCAATTAATAACTTCATTGGAAATCCACTAAGTTGGCACTTCTGCTAGTGTTATGATTTGAAACTAGACAGTCACCATTAGGAACTTTTTTGTCACTTTCCTACATTTTATTTTAGAAATTCATCTTATTTGATATCCTCTGCCTTTTGGATTTGACTAAGTATCTCATTACTGGTTTAGAACTAAATGGGTACATTGACATTTTTAGCTTTGATCTCTAAGTCAGAGTAAAGAAAATGTTCATATTAAATCCTTGCTCTACCAAGATATTTCATACATGTAGGCCTCTGGTCACAGAGTTTATGAATATAGAATATTTAATATGCCTAGAGAACAATTTTATGGCTCATATACTATTTTCTAGTAGATTACTATGTCATTCTTGTATGTAGTGTGTATAGAATAAGAACAAGAAACTTCTTAAAGTTCCATATGTGATTATTTTACTTTAAACAACGTGGAAAGGAGAGAGGTCTCAGTCTGTTATGCGTTCCCTTTGTCATACTTTTTATCTATCTTCTTTTGAGGAAAGGTAGATGGAAGATAATATGCTTAGATTTATATATTAGGTGTCTTTGGTTTAAAATGTAAGTTGATGATAGTTCCAAAAGGCCAGCTCAGCCTTAATATGAAAATATTTTGTAAAAATATGAATGTATTTATTATAAAATAAAAATATTTTCATTTCAAATTATTTCTAAACTCTGGGTTCAAGTCTCTCATCATAAACTGGAGTTACCCCTACGCTTTGTCTCTTTTCTCTTCTAGATATTGCCCTAGCTCTCTTCCTTTCTAGAAACAGTTTTGAAAAAGTTGTCTAAATTTTACTTCCTTTGTTTTCTCACTTCCCTCATCCTCCTATCAACCTATACTAATTTTGGCTTCTGCTTTCATTGCTGCATTGAAATGGTGCTCACTAAGACTTTCAAAGGACAATGTGAAGTCTCTGTCCAGTTAGCATTAGTAATAGTTTATTAGAAACCTGCCTAGAATAGGAGTGAATGATCTCTTAAGACTCTGTATCTCTAGATATTGATTTCCTTGTATTCTCTGCTTGACTATATTCTATAATAATAAAACATCCAAAAAATATAGAGAGAATGGGAATATTTGTCACTCAAAGCAATTTATCTTTAAGAAAACAAACTACCACTCAAGACAGATAGTATGGAATAATACTAAGAAAAATTAGATACATTCTAAGCCTTGGGGAAAAATGCCTTCTACAGTAAAGGACTTGTCCCCAAAATTATGCAAATATTATACTAGTAATGATTTGTTTAATGTAGTTGGGCCCCAGCCCTCAACTGATGAATTGAAACAGATGTGTGGTGGAGGATTACATGACTTGCATGATGCAATCTCTGTGACCTTGTCAGTAAATTGTTCCCTGAGTTAACTAGGTTACTTGTAGCCTGGGGAGGCAGTGAATGTTGTAGAGGCAGAGAGGAGCAGGGAGACAAGGAGAGAGGAGCCTAGATACTTGGTCTTGAAGGAAATTGTAAGTCAGTTGACCATTGCCTTTTCTGTCCATGTCTTGGGAATCGTGAATGGAACACAACCTACATATCTGATCTAGAGAGCTTCTAAAAACTCATTTAGATTTTTATTCTTCAGTATATCCTCAACTTTGTGTGAAATATTTGAGAACCTCAAACATTACTCCCAAATTGATAAACAAAACCCTCCCCTGATATTTCTGGATTGTCAAATACTTAATACATGTGTATTGAAGTACATACTATGTGCCAAACACTAAAATAGGCACTAGGAATACAAAACTCCATAACACAAAGCCCCTTGAATATAAAAGTTTACAATTTAGACTCTGGAGAGCACCAAGATACTGTTATCTAAACATGTGAACTGGCCTTCCGGGAGCAGTACTACTGCATCACCCTAACAGTAGATATTGGATACTAATGACACACTGTATCTCTAGGGTGTTTACAGGAAAAGGGATATAACTAGGTTCTCTGATAAAAGACTGATGTCTGTTGTCTTTCTAGCCAGTGACAGGCCAGTTTGTGATTTGGTACTAACACAGGCTTGTGTCACTGAGCATTTGAATGGTAGCTCTTCCTTTTTTAGTAACTCTAATTATGATCATGGGAAACTATGTGTATTCTAATAATTTAGAATTAATACCAAACCCTAGTATTTTAGACTTGAAAAACAAGGTGCTATCATCATTATCTTCGTCTTAGGACAGACAAAATTATACATAATAAGGCTGGTTTATTAAAATCAGATAAACTAACAGAAGTTTAAATGTAGCCTCTTCATCATTAATCGTTGAAGTCTCTGCAAAGATTACCAAGAAAGCCTGTGTCAGGCAGAAAAGCTGGGCTTATTAATAATCTTACCAGGGCCAGGCACAGTGGCTCACCCTGTAATCCCAGCAATTTGGGAGGCCAAGGTAGGAGACTCACTTGAAGCCAGGAGTTCAAGACCAGCCTGGATAATATAGTGAGAACCTGTCTCTACAAAAAATTAAAAAATTGCCTGGGCCTGGTGGCACATACCTGTAGTCCCAGCTACTTTTGAGGCTGAGGCAGGAGGATTGCTTGAGCCCAGGAGTTTGAGGTTACAATGAGCTATGATTATACCACTGTACTGTAGCCTGGGCAACAGAGCAAGACCCTTTCTCAAAAAAACAAACAAAAATCTTGCTATCCAGGGAGAGTACTTTAAAAAGTATCTAACAACATCTTGGAAAGAAGTTACAGAAAAGGTTTTATAGGATTAGGATTAGTATTAGAACTCAGACTTTCTGAAGTAGAATATGGGTAGGGATTAGGTATTAACATAATGGGTAGATGATAGTCACTGTCAGTTGGCATGCAGGCTGGGTATAGGCACAGACCAGTGATTTTCAAGTGAGTTGTTGACAGAAACATCTAAAATAATTTTTTTCCAGAGCAGGTAGAACTAGTTCTTGCTTGTTTTGCAGTCTTCGTAAATTTTCATTTCTCTGCAAAAGTTTGATTTTTATTTCTTAGTTCTATACTGTCTAATTGGGTTTAATGAGATAAGTTTGGTTAGCCCTCTTTTGCAGTTCATTTTCATATTGCATTTAAAAAAGGTAGAAATTTAGGATATTTTCCAGCTTGTTAGAATTTAAATACACGAAATTATATATACATAAATGTATGTATGCCTGTTACTTCATTTTTTTTAAATTGGCAACAGTTGGACTTAACTGTAGTATGAAAGAAAAAGATTATTATTTCTTGCTTAAATAAATTTTATTTAGTTATATTTTTTACTTTGTGGTCAAGACGAAAGGTCAGCATTTGGGGCACTTCTATTGAGAGATAGTTTATAAAGGTCAACAACTTTTATTGTGTGTGGGGGTGTGTGTGTGTGTATCATTGAAAGAAATAATTTTCTAAGCTATAAAAAGCATCTTTTTAGCAGCTACCACCTTAACCTTAATGAGCAACTAAATTACTCTAGACCTGCTTTAATTTAGTATGAAAAATTATATTAAATAAACCATATTACAGTCTCAATTAGGGGGCTGCCACATTAAAGGAGAAAGGAAAATCTGTTTTCCATCAGTTATGTCAGAACACAAAAGCAGTTCTATGTAGCTCTACGTTATCCTATAGTGTGTTAATCAGATACAAGGTGTGACGGAAGCCAGTGACAAAGAGTTTTCCTGATAGTGAACAGGCTCTAATAATAGGCTAGTTAAGGCTTCATAATGTTTCAGTGGTTAAGTAGTAAACAAAATGATGTTAGACTTCAAAAAGGATGGCACATTCCATGTAAAATCAAGCCATAAGTCTCTCATGACACTTAAGAATTTATGGAGACTGAGTGCTTAAGATCATAATGTCAGGAGCTGAGAAGGAAAGAAAATAAAAGACAAAGCATGTTTTCCTTTAAATAAAGGATAAACTCAAGGCTCAAAGCCAGGACACCAGGGTGCACTTCTTGTGATAAGAAGTATTTCAAAAATGAAGGAAAAACAACCATATTCCTGGAGTATTTCCACAAAGGTTTGATAGATTTGATGATGTATCTTGGCTATGTTTGAGCTGTGACATCCCTGAATTTTTTTAGTTATTTCCTAATATGATTGGGGGTGGGAATGGATAATAAGAGGGGAGTAGAGATTGTGGGAGGGGTGTTAAAGGGAATTGATTTTAATTGACACATGATGAATTTATTTAAAAGTTTTTGACCCTGAATATTCATTCAGAAGTACTATTTAACTTTTTAAAAGAAATTCCTATACTACCAGTATTTTTCAGTTATTTGGGATAGTTATTTCAGTAGCTTTATAAAGTAATAATATTAATCATAGGTTTTTATTTATAGAATGTTAGAACTTGAATAAGTCTCACATATGTTTCATTTTACAAATGAAGAATCTGAGAGCAAATAAGATTAAAACACCTTTAGAAGGTTGCATACTTCAATTAGGAACAGAGTTAGAAACAGAACCCAGGTCTTCTGGCTCCTAGTCCAATATTCTGTGTATTATTATACCATGCCATATTTTTAATATCAGTAAGTTCAGACTCAGGTGCAAAGAAGCTGACTGTGCCATGCCTATTATAAACTGTATTCATTGAGGATTCCCAGAGCATATATGGAGGATAGCTGAGGCTAGAGATTCCAGAATGATGGTCCATTGGAGTATGATAAAGTTTTTACTGATTTTCACTGAAAGAGGAAAAACATAAAAAAGGAAGAAGGTATATGGATTTTTGTTTGTTTGTTTGTTTTTTTGTTTTGTGGTTTTCTTTTCTGTTGGTAGGAGGATATGTAAGGTTAACATGTTTCATTTTAGGAAAGTACTATACCTCTTTATTTTTATTTTGAGATTCTCTTTCTCACATTTTTTTAGTCTTCAAATGGCCCTTCTTTTATAAAACAATAATAGGAAGCAGTGATTTACTTTTAGTATCAGACCCCAAGATGTGCTTTTGTATCTTTCCTGAAATCCAAAACTTTTGAGACTACTCTTTTAGCCTATTAATTTACTACACTTGCTGAATAGAATCTCAGCAGCCATAAGCTAAAATATTTGATTTTCAAGAAGTCTAGTAAACCTTTTAAGAAACATAAATGGTCAGCACCGTATAGCAAAACAATGCTATCTCTTTTGATTCTAACTAATGTTTAATACTAAGAAAAAAGAAATAAAAATATTTAAGTGAATATTGTGTTCCTCTTAGCATATTTCATTCTGAGACACTTTATTTGGTAAACATTTGAAAACCTGAGGCTTCATTATCATAAAAGAGAACAAACTTCATGGCACAAGTATAATATCTTAATAATGTCTCATACTTCGCCTCTAAACTTAAAAAATACATATTTTAAAATATTTTTCCAAAGTTAGCCATTAATATTGGAATTAAGAAAGTCAATGAAAATTGGTGGGATATATACCAATAGTCATTGTGGTTTATCTAGCAAAGGTTTTATGGGTATTTTTCCTATAATTTTCAAATTTCAACAATGAAATATTTCTTTTATAATCATGAATCTCCAAATATTATTTTCAGAAAGTCATGTTAAAACTCTTTGAGACTTTAAAAAGAAGAACTTTTAAGGCCTTGATACTGTTTGGTCAAGGTTTTTTTTGTTTGTTTGTTTTGTTTTTTGCCATTTTCTATCTATGATCTCTAACAAGGAGCCATACAAAGCTATTAAATCCAGAGGCCACCTCTTATGAAAACTCTGCTTGTCATTGTAATGGATTCATTATAGTAGGATTCTGTAATCATTTTTGTATCTTTTTGCAAGACATAATTTTCAATATCCTAAATAATTACACATTTGGTATAGAATAACATTCTGCCTTGTATTTCCTGAGGGAAAAGCTAGCTGTTTTGCTTTTTTTTTCAAAGAACTAAAAAAAAACCATAGTGTTTTCATTGTGATCATGTAAACAATAATGCATATGTTAATCATTATGTTAGGCATAGAAATTAAATGTACTGTTTTATAGTACAAAAATACCTAAAATTAGAATAAAAAATGTTTAAAGAGGAAAATGACAGTATAATGTGTACCATTGCTACTCTACTTTTTAGGCTTATGATGCTAATAGATGCGCTGGTTCTATAGGATAATTCAGTCATAAACTGATAAAAGAGCAAAGGGAACATTTTAAAGGAGTATGTAAGAGTAGTCGTATAGCATTTGGTGCTAGATTCTGTGCTAACTCACTGCCTTAGAAGCCAGTTTACCAAGAGTGTACCAGAAATTAGCCATGGAGGCTCATGGATATTTTTGGCTTATGTGTTTGGACTTTTGTCAAATAGAGTGAAAAATCTCTTTTATAACTCAGGCTTATATGTGTAAGTTCATTAATAAGAAGATTGCTTTGAGCTTGTCGGGTAATAAGAAGGCTGAAGGTAGAGGGCTATTGTTTGTGAAAAAACATCTTTGTTCTACATATCTAAATTATAGATATGTATAACATAGATATGTATTTTTGTTATTGTTAAATTACAATGTAAATTCTAAAGATATATAATAAGATCTTACGTGAGGGTGTAAAGTGATATCTCAAAGTAAGCAGGATTTTTTTGTGCAGAACATGGATATGTAGTTTAAGATATTTTTAAAAATATTGCCTACCTCTATAACATTTCAGAAGTATTAGTAGGAGACAAGTTTTACTTTTCGCAGAGTAGCAAACCGTATATTTTATGTGCATTAGACACTTGACTAAATTTTAACTCCTATTCACACACTAGGAATCAATATGATTGAAACTTAAGTTGTAATAACGCAATCAGATCATACATTTTTCTGTCATCTCCCTTGAACACCTCTTCAGATAATTCAGATTTAAAATTTTTCTAGCAAAATGAAGTAATTTTTATGCCTCTTGCCTAGTGAAACAAGCTATTCTTAAAAGAAACAATAACATTCAAATTAGTTCGAGTATTTAATGTGGATTTAATAGGATTTTTTAGTATTATAAGGCATATTCTAGAAGTTCTGATGACCTGTGACCAACTTATCTTTTAGAAAAAAGCCAATTAGTATGAGAATTTCTTGCCCCAAATTACCATTTTACTTTTTATTTGTGCATTAAATGTTTTACCTCAGTGGGTATAATAAGTTCATCCGGTCTGGGTATGTGCTATATGATCATTCTTTGTAAATTATGTAGCCATTTCTAATATGACAGTAATATCGTTTTGCAGCTAACTTTAATTGAGCCATACATAGAACCACATATGGCACCAAAAGTATACTTTTATATGAATTTGAAGAGATTCAAATTTATATTTGGCATTTATACTAAATTACTGTGAAGCTAATTACAGTGCCTGTATTACATAATTAGTCATCACTTAGTATTTTATTTAATTTTGGAGACCCAAAGTGAACCACCAAAATCTGTAGCCAACAAAACTTGTTGTTACAACATCTCCACGCATATTATTTTTCAGCTCCCTCTTTCCCTAGTACCCTCACAAGTATGGCCTGGTCAGAGAATACAGTATGTTGTATGCTTACCAGACAGAAACTGCTTCTTCTTCATACTATTGCTTGGTCAACATTAAAGCCCATTTATAAAATCTTAGAGTTGAAAGTTTACCTTGGGGGTCATTTATTATATTCTCATTCAATGAATAATCCATTCTGCAGTGACCCCAACAAATATTCATTTGTCCTCTGTTTAACTGCCTCTTTCACATTGCCGGCCCAAGGTTTGCAGTACTGTAATAGCCACAACCAGCTGTGCTTCCTGGACCAAATTACTTCAGTGTTCTGGGCCTCATTTTCTCATTTGTATTAATAAAATTGTGAGAATTACAGTACCTACTTCAGAGAGCTGTTATTTAAATTAACAGAAATGTCTAACACTTGTTAAGTGTTCTCAGTATGTTTTCTAAATGCATTACATGTATTATCTCATATTGTCAGAACAATTTATATGTGATCAATGATTGCATGATTGTATAAATTACCATCACATCCAATCACTGTCACCACATCAATAATACCAACAAAGCATAGCATTTGGATTTATTGTTTATATCTGAGTGGTCAATTTCAAATACAGGTTAGCATCATAGATGTAACTAAGGGTAAAGATTTCCTTCAGTGTTTTAAATATTGAAATTCTATTAATTGAATAATAAGTGTTTATTACTTTTAAAGTACAATGTAATAATTAATGTTTATGATAGCTCTTAATTTTATAAAATTTAATTTTAAATAATATTAGGAAATAGATTGACAGCTAATGGAAGTGTTAATAGGCAACTAATAGAAAAGAAGGAAAGCTTAATAATTTAGTGACAAATTGTCATTAGCAATACCACAGTCAAAAAATATCTTCTACCTTCACCAACCTCACTTGAAAGGGAGCATCTATATATTTTCAAAAATGTACAGTATATAGAACACACAGTCTGACAGCTGACACTGCTATGAGATTTGTTGATAATGTAAAACCTAAAATTGAACGAGTAAAATCCTAAAAAAATTATAATAATAATTACATTTATTGTAAAATTTCAGATTTATTTTTACATCCAACAAATTTATTCTGTGAAGGTAATTTTTGACTTGAGTCCTAGGTTAGGTTGAAAATTGCTCAGAATTTAACTAAAATATATATTTGGTCCACTTCTTAGTTTTTGTGAACATCTTGACAATGCTATTGCCCTGCATCCCTCTAACTCCTTTTAGACAGCTATAAACAAATGTGCTTAAATATATGACAGAGGAATTTAAACTCAAGAACCTAAGGTTAGGATGACAAGAAATATCTTCAACCTTTTTTTTTCCAACTCTGCTATCATTTCTACTGTCCATTGTTAAGTGAATACACTAGTCAGAAGTAGCCATAACCTACCGACAGGTAGGTAGATTGATCAGTTCTGCCATAGCTTATAGTAATTTGCCTGTTCGTACTTCAAAACCATTCACCAAGAACTTTCTCTGTGACAAATGTTACGGATACACCTGTCAGTGAATAAGCTACCACATTCTTGCTCTTCAGTAGTTCCTGGTCAAAGCAAGAGATAGATGTTTTAAAAAATAATTACAACTAAATAAGGTAACATTGTTATTTTGTGGTTGAAACAAAATTCAATTCAATTCTTTCCTATAGTAAACCATTTCGGGCTTAAATACTTCAGTATTTAACAGTGCTTTTTTTCCCTAGTGTCATCTAAACTAAACTAAGAAATTAGCAAAGGGTATCATTTTAATGCTAACCACCTGTCATTACTACCACAAATACAGTTGACCCTTGAACAATGCAGAAGTTAGGGACACTGACTTTCCCCCCACACACATTCTGTTGAATATCTATGTATAACTTTTTTTTTTTTTTTAGAGAGAGGATCTTGCTCTGTCACCCAGGCTAGAGTGCAGGCTGTTGTGTAGTGGCCTGATTATAGCTCGCTGTAACCTTGACCTCCTGGGCTCGAGTGATCCTCCCACCTCAGCCTCCCAAGTCGCTGGGACTACAGGCTATTTGTCTGGCTATGTCTGGCAATTTTTTTTTTTTTTTTTTTTTTTTTGTAGAGACAGGTTCTCCGCTGTGTTGCCCAGCCCAGTCTGGTCTCGAACTCCCGGCCTCAAAAGTGATCATCCCACCTCAGACTTCTGAAGTACTGGCATTGTAGGTGTGAGCTACCACCTCTGGCTTTGTATAACTTTTGACTCCCCCAAAAACTTAACTAATAGCCTGCTGTTAACCAGAAGCCTTACTGATAACCTAAACAGTCGATTAATGCACATTTTGTATGTTGTGTGTATTATATACTGTATTTCTACAATAAAGCTAGAGGAAAGAAAATGTTACTAAGATAATCGTAAGGAAGAGAAAATACATTTACTGTTCACTAAGTGAAAGTGGCTTATCATAAAAGTCTTCAATCCTCCTTGTCGGCCGAGGAGAAGGAAGTAGAGGAAGGGTTGGTCTTGCTGTGTCAGGGGTGGCAGAAGCAGAAGAAAATCCACATACAAGCACACCCTCGCAGTTCAAACTCAGGTTGTTCAAGGGTCAGCTGTAACTAGAGCTGCAAGAACTTTTTGGAAGTTGAAGTCTGATTGCTTACCTAAATTCTGGAAATAGATAGTATGTAAATAGGAATTTGTGAAATTTAAACTTGTTCAGTGTTTGCTATTGCCATTAATGATTAATAACCCAAACAGAAACTTCTTTATGTATTTAATTGCTTTTTGTTGGCTACTATATAAAATAATTCTGAATGGGTATTTTTAATGTTCCCTCTAGCCCAAAGAAAGGCCCTCAAAATTCTCCTCTCATGAAACAAAAGTATGGCTATCTGAGTGCCAAGCTTACATAACAGTTGACTGTTTGTTTCAGTAGGAATATGATGAAGAATGGGCTAAGAAAATTCAGAGTGAAAAGTTTCGCTGGCACAACTCTCAGTGGCTAGAGATGGTAGAGAGTCGTCAGATGGATGAAAGTGAGCAGTACTTGTATGGGGATGATCGAATTGAGCCATACATTCATGAAGGAGATATTCTCGAAAGACCTGACCTTTTCTACAACTCAGGTAAGGTGATAACCAAAGCAAAAATAAAGTGATTTGGTCTGCCAACTTTGCATATTCCCAAGCTTTGTAAGTACTTCTTGTAGTATATAAATCGTCTTCTGCTAATTATTTCAGATGTAACATCTATACACAACAGGCAAACCTGTTAACTCACCATTATTTTTTTCTATGTTAGTCTTTGATGTAATCTCCATAAAAATGGCTATAGCCAGGAAAATTAATTGCTCTTAGAAGAAGCTTATTACATGGCAGAATGTGTTAATTTAAACTAACAACTTCAAGATTTCTGGATTCTGTTAAAACATGTAATCATTTTCTTTATTCTGCATTTATTAAATGTATAATTTATCAATTTATGTTTTGTTTTCCAATCTATCTAATCTCAACAGTTTAATTTTGCCATGGTTTTGCTTTAGTTTTAAACTACTAAATTTTTGGTGACTGTTGGGAAGATTTAGACACTTTATAGCAATAGCATTTTCGTTCTAAACTCTGCTAGCATTTTCAGAGCCAAGCATGATAGTACGTGCGTATAGTCCCAACTAGTCAGGAGGCTGAGGTGGGAGGATCACTTGAGCCTAGGAATTCAAATCTAGCCTGGGCAACACAGAGAGACCCTATCTCTTAAAAAAAAAAAAAGGAAGAAAAGAAACTCTGCTAACCTTTTTAAGGTAAAATTTAATATTTACATAAATCTTACATATATTATAACCTTGTTGATTCTGCAATGCTGCCTTTTTCCAGGGATGAGTTTGTCACAAAGATTGGTAAATTTTTGCATATTCTGGCTTTTAATGTTTTCTACTTTTGCCAATATTAATATCACTTTGTTGAAGGCATGTAGTTGAGGAAAGGAAAGAAAGGATTTCTGAGTAAGATCTGTCACAAGCTGGAAATAAAAAGCATTAAAGTAATTATATCTGAATTAATGGCTCACCTTTTTTTCCTACTGTGTATTTTTACTATGTATTTATTAAGTGTTTTCAATATAAGTTTTCTAAAAGTATGTATTGTCTCATCAAAACAATTTGTGTGTGATCAATGATTGATTCCATAAATTAACTTCACGTCTAATCACTGTACCCACATTAATAATACCATTCACATATTCATTCATGTGTTTTCTTAATTGTGTATTGTGCAGATTTTCCATTGATACTATATATTATTTTTATATTTGATGTAAGTACTTGATCTTGGAAAACATATGCTTTACTTTGAAAATTGAATAGATTTCTTCCTAACTGAACTTTACAGTAGTTATGAAATGCTGCTTTGTGTTTCAAACCAGATGGAGTAGATCATTAATTTCAACCAACCAGAATTTCTTAGTTCAGTAATGGCAAGCAGCTGTTCCTTACATATTCAGTATTCATGAACTAAGATGATATAAAATATATATGATATTCCTGGAATCAAATTTCTTCCTTTGAAGGTTGATAGCTACCTTTCAGCGTGAATCAATTACCAGTTTCCAAAACTGAATAAAACTATTAACCACCTCAGTATTCAACTTTGTTGTTTTAATACAATTAAAATTTCAGAACAGAGTTCTAAAAAGTTAGACCACATTTCCAAAATTAATTCATTTAAATTAACCTCTTAAATGAAAATGCTAAATATTTTTGTGAGATACTTTATAATTAAAATGTATAACTTAATGCTTTTGTGAGAAAGTTGAACTATGTATGTTTATATACTATAATTTAAAAACAGCAGCAGCTGATGGAAAAATAAAAGTATTTGAGGGGTGTATTATTATTGTTAAGTATCCTTATAGTTTTTTTTTAATACCTATAGCCTCATGATATTATAGACATTTGACAGTGGAAATTACATGCTGTGAATTTAAAGATATAGTTCTTATAGCAAGCTGTCTATATTTTTTTGGTTTAAGAATTTTTTACGTAGTTTATTTTCCATGAATAGTCCATAGACTAAATGAATCTCAGTAGCATTTCTGGATATGCCTCATGTGAATCTAGAAATGTCAGCCTGTCTTCATTTATTATATGCAATTCTATCTTCAGAAACATCAGATAAATTTGTAGTAATGCAGGTTTGTTTGAATGCTTGAGCCATCTTATTAAGCCTCTGGGTTTCCATGAAAGTCTACGCTGCTTACAGTAAAAGCAACTTTAGTAGTTTTTAAGCCAGAGGTTAAACTAAATGGCCTTAATTCCCTGAGTCTTATCTTTTACTTTAAAATGAAATGACATTTGCCACTTCCTAGTGATTTGTATCACCCTCTGTATTTTAAAGCTATTAAATATCAGTAAAATGTATCTATTTATCTCTTGCTTTTTTAAAAAAACAATCTTAGTGTTGTCATGAAATAGGAAACTAGCATCTCCTTTAGTTACAGTATTTTTAGAGTCTAAAATTATTATGATTGTAATCACTGATTAATTTCCTTTGCTGTCATAAAAATAAAACTGTATTGCTACTACACATTTCTTTTTTTTGGAGACGGAGTGTCACTCTGTTGCCTGGGCTAGAGTGCCGTGGCATCAGCCTAGCTCACAGCAACCTCAAACTCCTGGGCTCAAGCAATCCTCCTGCCTCAGCCTCCCAAATAGCTGGGACTACAGGCATGCGCCACCATGCCCAGCTAATTTTTTCTATACATATTTTAGTTGGCCAATTAATTTCTTTCTATTTATAGTAGAGACGGGGTCTTGCTCTTGCTCAGGCTGGTTTCAAACTCTTAACCTTGAGCGATCCACCCGCCTAGGCCTCCCAGAGTGCTAGGATTACAGGCATGAGCCACTGCGCCCGGCCTGCTACTACACATTTCTAAATGATATTTTTTCTTTTTTTGTTGTTCTTCATTAATTGTGATGAATCTTATTCTTAGTATATAAATATATTTCTGGAATATGAAGCTTAAGATGGTTTGTTTCTGTCTCAGAATCATAAAAACCATGGTTTTTATTAACCTATGTTTCCATGATGTGTCTTATCAAGTATAGCCAAATAAATTAAGATTTGTCATGTTAGTTACTTTTCTCATTTTTCTGCATTATTGGCATCTATTTTCTCCTGCACATTCACAGTTTTATTTTTTGCTAGTTCAACAAAGATCCCAATATTCTATTTCATTTGACTGTAAGAAATAAAAATAAAGCCGGGCGCGGTGGTTCACGCCTGTAATCCTAGCACTTTGGGAGGCCGAGGCGGGTGGATCGCTCAAGGTATGGAGTTCAAAACCAGCCTGAGCAAGAGCAAGACCCCGTCTCTACTAAAAAGACAAAGAAATTAATTGGCTAACTAAAAATATATAGAAAAAATTAGCGGGGCATGGTGGTGCGTGCCTGTAGTCCCAGCTGCTCGGAGGCTGAGGCAGGAGAATTGCTTGAGCCCAGGAGTTTGAGGTTGCTGTGAGCTGGGCTGACGCCACGGCACTCTAGCCTGGGGAACAGAGTGAGACTCTGTCTCAAAAAAAATAAAAATAAAAATAAAAATAAAGCCAAACGTGGTAGTATGTGCCTGTAGTCCCAGCAACTCGGGAGGCTGTGGCAGAAGGAAGACTCGGTTGAGTCCAGGAGTTCTGGCCTGTAGTGTGCTATGCCTGTCAGGTGTCCACACTAAGTCCAGCATCAGTATGGTGACCTTCCAGGAGCAGGGGTGACCACTAGGTTGCCTAAGGAGGGGTGAACTGGCCCATGTTGGAAACAGAGTAGGCCAGTAGTGGGATTGCACCTGTGAATGAATAGCTGCTGTACTCCACCCAGAGCAACATGACAAGAGCCTGTCTCTTAAAAAAAAAAAGAAAGAAAAAAAAGTCAAAAAAAAGAAATAAAAACAAAGTTTGTTTCAGTAACAATAAGTAAGAAGATATTGAGTGTTTGTTTTTACTTTTATTCACAATGTTTATAAGCCAGTTTTTTAACTGGCTTTCAGAAATCAAAAGGTTGATAAATGATCTATGCTGACAAGAAATGTGCTTTGATCTTTCTCAGTGTTCTAGTATATACTTCATTTTGTTCATAATTGTCTTTGTCATCATCATTAGTTGGAGCATCTCAGAATGGTGTGCTTTATAACTGTGATCTAAAGGTTTCATATAATTTAGTAACCTAAATGTGTGTAATACTCTACAGAGTGCTCTGGTGTATGTCATCTCTGTTTTCTGGCCATTTAAATGTTACATGAAATTCTTTGGTTACTTTTTGCTGTCTTTGAAACAACAAGGTTAGTGTAGGAGCTTAAGAAGGATGCTTCTAGATTTATCTGGAGTTTATAAGTTAGTATTATCTGGAGTATTATATCTGGAGTTAGTATTTCCGTAAAAGAATTAATTTTAGATGCACAATGCTAAGAAACAAAGTTATTTCCAACGAAGTTGAGGTCCTTAAGATGAGGCTTTAATGAAAATTTTTTGCCTCATTCTAGTGAAGAAAGATTGCTCATATGTCAGAGTTGCCTAACAAAAACTTTTTGCCAAGCCCTAAAGGGCACTGTAGAAGCTGCAGTTTACTGAATCAACTGCAGTGCCGTAGGATAATTAAAAATGAACATCAGAAGTATAAGTTTACTCTTTTTTATTCATATAAGATCTGGCTTACTATATTATTAAACTACTTGTATTCTGGGTTTAAAAATTTCTGGCTGAATCTTTTGTTTTCCACAAGAAAATTCAGAAGGGATCTGGCTGCATCTTTAAACTCAAGAATTTTTAGTTTGATTTTGTTTGATGATCTGCCTGTTTGTAGTTCCCTGTATTCTGTTTATCCTTTTGCTACTCACTGTTCCCTTTGAAGACAATGGGAGCTCTGAACTAAGAATAAAATGTTGAGAATTTGATCAGGTTTTTATTTAATTTCTTCCTAATCTCACTCTCTTTACTAGGTCATATTTCATAAATATAAACTTTTTTAACATAATTCAAGTATCTTTTCATTTGGTTGTATTTATATCTGAAGAATTTTGGTGTTAAATTCTTTTTTTCTACCAGCGTGCTAAATACCTTTGCATTTGTTTTCAATGTATGATACATGGTTTATTTTGGCATTTTACTTAGTTTTATGCCTCTAAAATTGGCAGGTTTCTTAAATCCTTATCAATTATTTGATTTTCATTTAACAGAGAAACTTGTTGATTTTGTGATCTTAACTTTGTTAGTTTTAGCCACTTTCACAAAATCTTAGCTCCATATAAAATTGATTTTTTTTTAGTTACTTTACTTTCAATCTGTGATGCCTTGGTATTTCACATGATTTCATTTTTTATAACTTTTCAGTGTTTCACTGGTCTTTTAATTTATAGACTTTTTAACTTCTACTGGTTGTAAAAACTGGATTAAATATTACTGACATTTTTCATGGAAACTCAAACTGTATTTTAAAGTTAATAAAGTAATAAGACAAATGCCAAAGGTATCCATTAACAATTCAACAATTAAATAATAATACAAGTCATTAATATATGATATGTAACAAATGGATATGTGTATCAAATGAGTAGTATGAGAGTCTTATGGAAATACAAATCACCTCATTTATTCATTTTTCAGCTCTATTAGTTTTTACCATTCACTCAATGTTTAATATGCTTACTCCTCAAATAGATTTTGTCATTTAAATCCTTATCTTTCAAGACTCAAATCAGTTAAACTTCTGCTTCCTCCCCTCCCTCAGAAGGATTTTTAACCTCTGTGGAACACAGTAATCCCTCCATAGCTTTTACTGCTATATCACTTATTCAGTACTTATACCCATTCCTGTTGTATATCATTTATTATATTATTTAATTGTATCTTAAGTGTTTGTTTTATATTCCATTTAAGCTAAAATACTTAAAAACAGAGATTATGTATTGTAATTTTATATATTTCCCACAGGACCTAGCATAGTATTATGTATATGTAAGGTATAAAATAATTATTCGGTGACTGAATAATTTGCCTATACTGTATACCAAATTTATAAACAATGTGGTGGGTATGACCTAGCTAACACTTGTCGAGAGGCCATTCAACAACTCAGCATACTTTCAGAAAAGGAAACTTTGAAAGACCTCAGAGCTACACAGCTATTATAGAAGCCATATAGTAAAGTATTTGCTTTATGCATTGGACAGGCCTGAAGCCATCACTTAGATGTGTTTTCCTCAGATCCTTTTAATTCTTAACTTATTCATAATTCTGTCAAAAATAGGTCACCTAGATTCTGAGAGTGGAGCAAATGAGAAAGTAGTGTCACTGTAAAATCAGCAAAAAGTAATAACAAAGACTTAGATTAAGGAAAAGAAGCACTTATAAGCAAAGAAAAAGAACTCAAAAACATAGTAGTGTAGAGTCATTTAGCATAGATTGTCAAATATATCTGATTACCTTAAGGACTGTATAATAATTAATATTTATAATGAAGATCGAGCTATCAAGGAATATTTAAGTATACAGTATACACTTTTAAGAACATAGGAAGTATAAAATTATGATAATTTTTAATGTAAGTTTGTGTGTGTGTTTTCCATTTAAACTGTCAAGCATTGCTTATTCACTTATTTGATGTCTCTAATTCCCTAATCATGCTACACAAATGAAGCTGTCTGGGAATAAAATGTGAAATATACTAAAGTACTGCTCTCTACTAACACCAGGCTGTTTATGGCTCCTTGTCTTTATTCATGCTATTTCCTTAGCCTGGACCATCCTTGCTGTCCCTCCCTACCTTACCTTCTTATTTTCTGTGTCTGTCTTCTCCACAAGAATGCAAGACCCTTGAAGGCAGAGATTCTTACTCATTTCGGTACTAGTATGGTACTCAGGACATAGTAGATGCTCAATGAATTTTGAATTGTGCTGAATTGTTATGAACAAAACACTTAAGTACATATGGTCTTCTGTTCATACTTCCAGAGAGAACAACATGTCATGCTAACATTTTTCTTTCTAGATTAAATATACAGGTTTTCATATTGTATTGCATGATAGAATAGTTTCCCTTTTATTTCCTTCAAATGTATTTCACTAGTTGCCATTTTCTTTCTTTCTAGATGGATTAATTGCCTCTGAAGGAGCCATAAGTCCAGATTTCTTCAATGATTATCACCTTCAAAATGGAGATGTAGTTGGGCAGCACTCATTTCCTGGCAGGTAAACCATCTTCTAAGAAAAAATCTCATGTATGGTATTTCCTTTGCTTTTGAGAAGCTAAAATTCTCTCCTCATTTCCCTATCTTTTTCATTAAGGGGGAAAAACCTTCAATCTTTTCAAAAACATGTTTGATTTAAAATTAACTTATGAAGTCACATTCTCTGTGTAAAACAAAATGGAAATCATATATCTAAAAAAAATGCTTCATCACTTTGGAAAATATAGACTGTCTATTGAAACAGGTGATACTTTTGCCAAATTAATGAACACAGGTTTTTTCCTGAGGGCTTTCCAAAGCCAGTATAATATAGAATGAGAACACAAGACATGTATTTTAACAATTATTCAGACATCACTGTTTTTAAAAGTTGATGCTTTGATTAAATTGAAGATTTTTCTTCCCTAGATGGCATTCAAGTAAAATATTTAAGGAAAAAAAAATCTGTCAGGCCTGTCAGCATTGTTCTACAATTATGATAAAGTTCCCCACAGCATATATCCAGCCTCATTACCAATGATGTCATGGAATTTTAAAGTCTTGCCAGAAAGCCTAAACAATATTTCCTCTTTATATCGTTCCTAGAAATGTAATATTTTAATTTAGGCTGACTGAAATTTTCAAATTAAGCTGGTCCAGCAAATAGGTATAGTCTTATTTTCCCTTTAGCCTACTTATTTGTTCTTTTAAATTACTGATTTGATTTTTTCTTCTAAAATTTTATTTTTCATTAGCATAAGCTATTTTCTACTTGGAAGATGTATTCATGTATTTTTTAATGAACAGTACAATTGTGACCAATATTCTATAACTCTTAGTGATTACTTGTAATAAGCTATTTTAATCCAGTACTAATTATAATACTTTAAGCTATTATTAATCATCTACTGTGTTAATCTATTTTACAAATGTTCATCTTATTTATTTTAACATGCACAGCAACATTTTAAACCAAGTTTTGTTATATCTGTTTTACTGATGAAGAAATCAAGATTCTAAACTTTAAGTGACCATTCACTTAAAGTCCACACAAGTAGGACAATAGAGCAAAATTTGAACTCAGATCTATATGTCACCAAAGCTTATGTTCTTTCCAGTGTAATATGCTGCCTAATATGGAGGAAACAAAACATACTATAGTGACTTTTAAGGTTTTTTTGACCACAATCCACATTAAAAGAAATACCTTTCATATTGCAACCTAACGCACATATACATATTTGTTTACATACATTTATCTACCTATATCCATACATATAAAACAAAAATTTCTTAAAAATGATACTCTTACCTGTAATACAAATTGATATATTGTTTTATTCTATTCTATGTCATTTTTTAAATGCAGATTGCAACCCACTAAGTTGATTTCACACTCACTGATGGTCAATGACCCAAAGTTTAAAAGTATTGTGGAAAAATATGGGGGTATTACATGAAATGTGATAACCTTATGTGTAGGTCAGTGTTCTTTAGTGGCCTTTAAGTAAATAATAGCAGTTTAGAAACAGTTTCATCCACATACTAGATTTTCTTAGTAAGAAACACCTTGCCTTAGTAAATAAAAGATGAACATGATTAAATATTACAAAGCATATGGCTTTTGATTACTTTTGATACGTCTGGCTGTATTAGCTATAATTATTTAAATAGAGCCTTTGTTTAATCACTGTAAATACTATATTGTGTCATGTGACAATTCATGGTATAAATGTTTTCTGAAACATAATTGGAAAAGGAAGAAAATTATTTGGTTATGTGATCTTAATATTTATATCAAAGAAATTTGCTTATAGCATTTATGAAATTAATTATTCTGCCATTTATATTTCACTATGAGCAAAAACATTATTTTTGTATCTCCTGCAGATACTGCCAGTCTAGAGAAAGCAGACTGCTACAAATCATGCATTAAGAAAGACTTACCTTTTTTTTATGACTTTTAAAAAACTAAACATTTTCCCTAAAATTGAATATCCAAAGTAATTTTCTTTGCTCGATTCAGCAAAATTGTTCATTTCTGGATTTCAAAAATGGTCACTTTATAAAACAATAAAGATGTTTTGAAAGATAGGTATATTCTATGACTAAGTTATTTACTTGGTCCAAAGATTTTAGGATTTTATTCCTCAATTCTGTTAATAAGCTTTTTTAAAATGACTTTAGGAAAATCTTTTTACTTTTTTACCTTCAGTTCCTTTTCAAGGGTAAAACTATTTAAGTAGCTTCTTTTACTTCATAAAAGACATCACAGTAATGTTGATTTATAGGATTAGTTAATAAAACTTGTAGACTGCTTTTCAAATCGAAAGAATGATACACTTATTTATTATAATCATTTTGATTTGAGAATCATTTGCCTTTTAAAAAGAACTTCCACTGAGAAAGTTAAATCTTTCATCTACTGTCTTCTGTAATTTTTCAGTCCTTAAGTCACATTATTAATAACTATATCACTTTTTTAGGAGAAATAATTTACAATGAATTTCCTCAAATTTTTGTAGGTAATAGATCAAATAAATAGGGACTCTAAATTATGTCTGCAGAGATACAGAGTAAACAATATAGCCAAGATTGTTCTTGTCTATATTCTGTTTTATTGACTTACTTGGAATAATCAAAAATGATAGCTTTTATTCAATTATTTTTGGTTGATTAAGATTCTCCTTTTAATAGGACTTCTAGGCTCTTCTTTGACAGTAACAAATTGTGGATCTTACATATGGCACATTTTTAATTCTGCAGAGATTTAAGTATTTTAAATTGTTAAATAACCCAGGAACACATTTTGTAATGATAATTTTGCTACATAATGTCCCAGATGTGAATTTTTAAATTAATGACCACCTTTTAGTTTCTGACATCCAATAGGTAAATTTAAATCTTGTTAGATTAAATAACACTGACTCAAAATATTATTTCTGAAATTTATTTTAACTGATTTTAAGCAAAATAGAAATATTTTCAAGAAATGCACATTTATTAAATAAAACTTGTTGAATTCCTATTCTCCATCTTCACAATGAAGATGAGAATAAGCAGACTTAATGTACAACATGGAGAATTTGAGTTAACTATGAAAGAAAAATGTCTCAATTGAATTTTAAATGTTGAAAAATATGGTTCTCTAAATACCTTTAAAAAGAGGAAATGTTATTTATTTGGAGTTTTTTTCTTTCCTTTAAATTAGGGAAATAGTCCAGGTGACTCACAAATTCTTTGACTGCTTCTTTATCAAATGTCTTTGATAAATAAGCACTGTCAAATTATCTGGAAAAAGAATAATAAAAGATTAATGCATAAAAGGTGAACTTTTATCATTACCATTGTTTTTAGTGATTTAAGTAACAATAGTATGTGGGATGAAACGTGAAAGAGAATATGACAGTGCCAAGTGGCATACTCGTCAGCTCATATGGCATCTTGGTTTTTATTGTTTAACATTTCAGTTTGAGTGAATTCATGTAAAGTAGATGATCTCAAGGTCCCGTAAGGTAAAGAATAAATTGCTAATATGTATGACATAAGGTTTTTTTTAATCGTTCAAAGAAAAATTCTCCATTTATTCCTAAAATGACAAAGTTTACCAGTAGGACAAATGTGTTAAAAATCTGAGAAACTAAGCCAGATTTAGAGAAGTGTTTAAAGAGTTGAAATTGGTGTTTTTCTTAAAATCTGAGTCAGGGAGTCCCTCCTAACTAGAATGCCTGCATTTTTGTAATATAGCAAGGCAGTTTAATTGGAAACAGTGAAAACTGTTAAACTCATCTATCCTATTCTACAAGAGAGACTGGATGTTTGATAAAATAGATACTGGCAGTTGGACAGCGAATCCTGGGTTTTAGACATGTGTCACTATTGGTTTGAACCTCTTGGCGCCAGGATTTCCCGACATTTAGAGCTAATGCAAAATGCATTAGGGCTCTAAGGCATTAGCTATAGAGTTGCCAATCCCAGAGCGTCAAATGTAAATCTTCCCCTCCCCAAATCTGTAGTGGTGTTAGAAAGTAAAGTGGAACTCGCTATTGAAGCTAATTAAAAATAATAGGAGCAAGACTAACTTTTTTTCCTGTTACATACCATATATCCACACCATATTTTTGGACCGTTTTTTTATTATAACTTTTACTTTTCAAGACTAATAAGAACCTCATGTTAAGAATATTTTTAAACTGCTGCCAGCTTTTACAAATCAGTTTTTGTTGCAGTAAAAATGGTCCATTTTTCTTTTATAGGAATCCAATTTTCATAAACTGAAGAAAAAATTGCAGAGACTGCTTAAGTTTCTTTGGGGTTTTGAAAAATATTTTTCACAGAGCCTGGAGTTCTTCTTTGTGGTTGGCACAATGATGTCATTTACTGACCATTTCAGTGGAGTCCAAGATGAACTAGATGTGTACATTATCTGAGCCATCTGATTCTTACACTTTCATTTTCTATGTGTGTGTTATAGCCTGCCTCTTTTGGTTCTTGCTTAGAATACTTTAAGATTAACTTTTTTGTGTATTATACATATTATTTAGTGTACATATATACCTTCTCTTTTGGTCTCTATTTTTTTTCAAACATTGAATCACAGTTCAAATGTTATAATCTAAAAAATCATACTGAATAGAACTAAGAAATTATTTCTTTAAAATATAAGAAATATTTTATCCAAATGTTTAAATGTATGATTTTTCCTAAGTCTAGAATTCTACATGTACCAATTAGGCTTATTTCTTTAGCTGTAAGACCACCTAATTATACTCAGCTATTTAGTCTAACTCAGCTTTTTTTCACTTAAGAAAAGCAACATCAAAATTAAATATTCTCTGTCTAAAAGGTATTGTGTAGTGTTTACAGAAGTACATATTATTACTATTAATAGAACTACATATTATGAGTTTATTTCAAAGCAGCTATTCAAAAGAGAAACCAAATTGTTGTCCATTTTACAATCCTTAATTTGGCCAAACAAGGAATTCTTTTATATTGAGAAGAAAGTAAATATTCTTGCAAAATCCCTTCTTTGATAAGTCCTTTCTCAATTTTTAATTGATAACCCAAACTCTTTCATTTGTTGTAATAATTTAAGTTTTAGTAGTCCTTCATTACTATGGCAGAAGCATAGAAATTACACGAAAGATCAAAAAAGGTAAAAAGAAACTCCCAGAAACATTTCCTTTGATAGACATTGAAACCAACCAGTGCTTCAGCATTGTAAGAACTAAATTAATTGGTAAATACTTATAAAATCTTTTTAAAATAATCATTAACTAAAACACTGCTTTATTTAGTATATTTATTTTTTATCAAAGATGATCATAGCTTTTTTGTTATCTATGAATTTTTCTCATTACTTTTTCTCAGCAGAGAATATGCTTCATGAAGCCTTTTTTAAATACTCCTGACTTCAGTAATTTTTCTAGATACAGTGGTTACAGAATAAAACAGCCAGATACCATTTTCACCTATCAATTGCCAAAAATTTTTTAACACTGATACCCACACATCAGAGCAAAGACTTACTCTTAAACAACTCTTTTGGGAATTTAAGCTGATAAAACCTTTGTGAAAGGCATTTGGTAATATAGAACAAGAGCCTTAAATTGTTTACTTTCTTTAACACTATTACTTCATTTCTAAGAATTTTTCCTTATGAAGTAATCAGAGCTAAAAATAAAGACTGATAAGTTACTATGTGTCAAAGAATATATACATACATATCTGTGCAATGAACATGTTTTTCAGCACTGCTTTTGTGCCATAAGATTTTGTCCACATTATTATGTTATCCTTTTTTAAGTAAACCCTATATATGAAGGTCAAGATAAGTCAAAATAGATCCATTTAGCAATAGATATCCACCTTATATAAAATTCTTCACTTTTTTAAGAATTGACCACAAAGAACTTTTTAATTTGTTTCTTCCTTATTGAAAATTCTTCTTTTATAAAAATATTATTCACATATGATGTTTTGATTAGCATAAAACTGGATACAACACTGCCACATCTTAATTCTAGTAATTTAAAGTAGATGGTATGGTTAAGGATACTCGCTCATTCAATTTACATTCATTTATTTGCATGTATTAAAAAGCAGGATAACAGATTTATTGATTTACATTTAATATATAAACATGTTTTCATTTTAAGACAAGTCTATTATTAAACATTGCATAATTTTTAAAAAACAAAAACTCATGGAATGTCTTATATATACAAGGCACTATTATACATTTTATTGCTCTTTATTATTAACATGCACATTTGCATGGGTCCCTAATACTTGTTTGTAGCTGGATCTAGGTTGGGATATGTGCAAGGATTGCTTCTCAATTTAAATAGAATTTTGTTAGATACTGATTAAAACACACAGAGAAGAATCTCTTTATAGCTGTTGCTATAAAGGTAGGGTGCCAAGACAATATCCTGTTTACTTTTACAAAGTGCTGTTTCAGAAACACTATATGAGTCAATCTGAAATATTCAGATCTTCACCAATTTTTATTATGAACTGTATTCAGTTATCCAAATGACATTTTTAATATATGTAAACATCTATTTCAAGACCAGTAATAAATGCCATACCTAGCTATAACCAATAGAAATCATTTTACGTTCTTCCCACCTTCATCAGTATTATTGAAGCAGAGATGTATGGTAAAATTTCTTGAAATTAATAAGACCATAAGAAATAATACTATATGACAAGTAAAATTTTACCTAACGTAATGAGTGATCATTTTATTCTTAAGCTTGTGGGATGGTAAAAATAGGAGTACAAGAGTGGCAATAACTATGTAGCAACACAGTCCTCATGAGAAAATCAAACCAATGCAAATAAAGATTTTTTACACTACAGGACTCTTGCTCTAAAACAATTTTTACATGAAATCTCATTTTTGTTTCTGAATACTCCCATAGCAGTTCTACCACTTACTTTTTTATTTAAGATGATGAACTGTCTTCAGAGCCTTCTAAAAGTTTTAAAGAATAAAATGTTTAAGGGATTTTTTTTAAAATCTAAATCTAAGTATGTAAAGACTAATAACTTGCATTTATGTTGCATTTATATCTTTATGTATCTCAATTTGATCATCAACAAGTGTGTGAGGTATACAGGGCAAAGAGCAGTATTGTCTCCATTTTAACAACGTGGAAATTAAGGCTCAGAGATTTTTAAAGGATTAGCCTAAAACCAGGTAGCTAATAGTGAAGCCTTTAAGCTTGGTAAGAGACAGCACTCTTACTATTACACCATTGCTACCTCTAGATGACAAGCAGATATATTAGTCCATCAGTGAACTGTGCTTTAGAAATCTTAGAGTAAATGTTATTAAAATTCAGAGTAAAATATGTAGGTTTTGTTGTGCAGCACAACATATTTACCTACTTTGCTTTAATACACTGGACATGGTTTACTGCAAATTTGGTGCTTCAGATTTGCTTGGAGGCAAGTTACTAAGAGCTTATTAACACATTGAGTAATTAGTTTACAACCTTTAAATTCTCTTAAGTACTTTGCTAAATTCTCTACAGATTAAATCCAGTTGCATAAAAAATGGGAATGAACTGAGTTGGATAATCTCAGTCTAGAAGGGTAGATGCCTCATGCAAATCATTTAGTTAGCTAATTAACCATTGCATACATGATGGTATTGTTTTAAAAATGCCTGTAAACAAACCCTCATGGGCTTATTGTATATTAGTATTATTTCTCTTTTTTGTTTAGACTTTTTATAGAGACAGTTTCTTTCTAGTATTGAAAAGACAAGGAAATTCAGTTCCACTGCTTGGACACTAATGATTTGCATTTCCCAAGGAGAATTGAATTAGGTTTTATTAGTAAATTGGGCCTATAACCTTTAAGGCCAATTTTTATTAGATTATCACACATCAGCATTAAGCAAATTGTAAACTTTACTGAAATATAGAAATACGAGCCAAAAATCAAGGCTTAAAATCCTGGAAACTTGGGAAGATGTTTTATCCTAGAGAAATTATAGTCCTGACTTGGAAAAATATTTTAAGTGACTTACTTTCCTTTGGAAATTTAGAAGTAAGAGAAGACTTTGGTGATAGAACTACCCTCATCAAGTTAGTGTTAATTTTCAATCTGCTAAAATGAGCGTTGTTTTTGGAAGCATGCATATTAGCTGTGTATATAAAGCCCAAAGATGCTCCCAAAGAAAAGTAAAATTTATTGTCACTTTATTAGGACTTTCAGTTGGGAGAAGAAATTCAGCATTACTGAGTCTATAAATAAAAAAAGAAATCTGAATATGACTGGATCCTTTAAAAATGTTAACATATCAATTATAGTATAGCTTTGTACCGTAAGTGACATGGAGTCAATCCAGTTGTGACTGAGAAGTTAATTATATCACCACCAGTTAAGAGTGATTAGTGTTAAAGTTCATACATTTTTCATATGTATTACGTTTTTATTGCCTATACAAATATAAAAATTATTTGTGAATTTAAATGGAAAGAAAGTCTTTAAGCAAAAATGCCTGCTCTTATGACTTATATGACCTAGGAAATGCCTTTATTTTCAAAAAAAAGAAACAGGAGGTTTTTTTAAAGGGAATAGAATGCAAATTACCATTACAAAGGCTTGCTTATTCACATTCTAATGAGAATAATAAAATTGTATGCAGTTGGAGGATAAGCACCACTACCACCTCCAAAAAAATAGGAGAGAAGTAGAGCATGTCATCTTTTATTTCCTTTAAGTCTGGATTTAATGATATTGAGCTTACTCCTTAACTCAGGGATATTTCCTAATTTAAGGTAGATGTATTCTAGCCCATTTGTATTTTGATTGATTTAACAAGGTGACTTAAATATTTATAAACAATTATTAAAATTAACATATCAGAAATATTAAATAGATATTTTTCTTAAATATTTGTTTTAAAAAAACAGCTGACACCTAGGGCCTATGGGTTTTTAAATGTAATACTAAGTAATTCCCATATTCTCCGTATTGCTCATAATCTTTACGGATATGCTATTCCAAATAGCTCATTTCTCAGATATGAGTCATTTGGGCTCTGTAAACTGATTTGCACTTTTTTTGAATAGGGATTGTACAGATTGTAGATGAATTATTAAAGGAAATTTATATTGCCAAATAAATCTTAGAAAAAATATTAAGCTATAGTAAATGAGGAAAGAATGTACAAATGAAGACCTACGTACTTTAATAAGTTTAGTGGTTACCTTCTATTTCAAAAAAAGAAAAGTTTTTGTTGTGTTTTTAAAAGGGGGGAGGGGGAAGTAGTCTATATAAAACTGCTTACAGAAGTATCTAGGACAAAAACAAGGAAATATAATGTTCTAAACTCAGCCAGTCCAAACCACTTGAGCTGCTATGACAGCTCATAAAACTGAGAGTAGTTTTTAACTGGGCTCTGTTTTACATTGCCAAAGTGAATTTTCCTTGCAGGAAGTAGCCAGAGGGTTTATTTAGTTTCCAGTCCATGGCTTTGATCTTTCTGTACTGTCACGTCTCAGGTTACACAGCCCTTTTTCACTGCAGTAAATCTGCAACAGTTAATGAGAATAAAATTTCCTCCTTCTTACTGGTGGAGGAGGCATGCTGTTAAATGCCAAACCACAGCCAACTGCATATTTGCAGAATTTCAGCTACAATGTATGAAAACAGTGCAATCAGTTTAATCTTGTTGTCTTTGTAATTCATTTTATTAGGCTTTCTTACTTTTCAAATGACCTACTTTATCAAGTAGTGGTGCAGGCTAAACCTAGAAGATTTAGAATGTGAATAAAATAGGAGGAGAAGGTGTACACGAGGTAGGGCAGGGGAAGGCTGGTGTAATTCCCCGTGTACTACCATTAAGATTCAAATTGGGTCTATTTTAATGCATTTAAAAGACCAACACTTTCTTTCTCCTCAAATAAAATAAACTGGCTTGTTATTTCTTTGGTTATTTTGTATGGTTTAGTTTGAACATACATTAGTACTTAATGAGTTTATTTAAAGAATCAGAACATTATTTTTCACTTTTGATTACAGAGAAGATACCATACTATTTAAGGGAATGTCCAGGGTTTCAAAAAACTCAATCTCCATATTATAAGAGCAATTAGAGTAAAAATAATATTATTAGTATCCTCTAAACCATCTTATCAAATGGGTCCTTACACATAAAGGAAATATTATAAATATCTGTTGAATAAATCAGTGGAATTTCCAGATCGCATTTAAGCAAGGTGACTTCTATATATTAATATATGTATCTTCTTGGTTACAAACCATAAAACATCATATTTATGTATTTTCTTTTTTTGTTGTTGTTACAATGAAATCTCTCAGTTGAGGCATTATTTGATTCAGTTAATATATGTTAAATTGTTAAATTTATTTTTTACTTAACACCTTTTATCTTTTTTTTCTACTGCCTTATTTTTGTGGTTGGCATCTGGAACTTAGCAACTTATTTGTCAAGAAATACACCCTCAGAAGGCCATTTTGGGTGAAAGCCACTGCTAAGTATATTTTATCATATGTTTATATATAGAAATATAAAATACTACAAAATAAAATATATAAAAGAAATCAGCTTCTGGTTTCTTACCACTGAAGTCACGGTTATAGTTGTAGCCATCTGATTTCACAGAATAAATCATTTCCATTCTTATAAAAATCTAAATGTTGGGACAAATCAGCGGTGCCTAATACCCATACATTGATTTAGATAACTATCAGAAAAGCAATAATTCAAAGTATATTGGGAACTCAGAAGAATATTTCTAAATTGGGGATAGTAAAATCAGATCTCCTCATAAAATAAAGGATCCATTTGGGAAGGTGTCAGTTGTTAGTTACCCCAAAAAGAGTGGAAGGTAAAAGGAGTGTGTTGAAAATTTCAAAAGAGAGGGAGGTGCAGCACTCACTGCCTTGGCCTTTTCAGAAGGTATTAGGTATAATGTAGAAATGTTGAACTTAAAAATGTAGCTTATGCTCCTAGAATTGTTTTCAAATAAGCTATCTCTATCTACTTAAACTGTAACATCATAGTTTGTATGTGAAAAGATGTAGGCGAAAACAGAATTTTAGACTATCTGGGAGCCTGTTCTGTAGTTTGCTTCTTTGTTTTTCTACAACTATAAATCTGTTCAAAATTCTTCACTTGAAAGTCTATAGAAAATTTCTGCACAAAGTAAACATTGATTTTTTTTTTTCAGTTTTTGTTATTCTTTAAAAAAAAAACATAAATCTCAAACAAGTGCAACTGCTCAATTGTTTATGTTTTTGGAACATGAACAGTCCAGTATAGTTTTAAATGAAATTACTAGGAAGGAGTGGAAACAATAATTCAGGCTTCAATGCTATACAAATTTAATCTTTATTCTAACTATATTATTTGAAATGGTATTCTGTAAATGCTTTCAAATTTGTCTGCAATCTGACATAGGTTGACTAATAATGATGATGGCATTTTGTTAAAATATATTTAGTGTAAATGCCAGACAGTATGCTAATTGCTATTTATTACATCTCTTATTTAATCTTCACAAGAGCTGAGGAAAAAAGACATGATTATTAAGAAAACTGAAGCTTTTAGAATTAAGCAACTTGCCCAATGTTATCTTCCCACCACCCAATCCATAAACTACTCTTATTTTCCCTCACCTTTCTATCTTCCCTTCTGTTTCAAATGTTCTTTTTTCAAAGTCCAGTCAGTCCATTTTTACTCTGGACCCCATCCCTTCTTGCCTTTTCAAGGACTTTTTTCGATGTTGTCACTCTTTTTCCCTCTCCTCAGTCAATCCTGTCAGCATATAAACATAATTTGGAATCTCCAGTCCTTAGCCCCGTATCATATTTCAACTAGAATTGGGCTCCTTTCTCTTCCTCAAACTGTCCATTTCTTATTTCTTTTATGCAAAACTTCTCAAAAAGACTCCCATTCATTCTTCAGCTTCTCCAGTCTTGTCAAAATCACCAGTTGTCTTCATATTGCTAAATCCAATAGACCATTTTCATCTTCAGCTCTCAGCTATATTTGACACAGTTTGACTAGGCCCTGCCTTTTGAACTCCCTCCTTTCAGCTCTTAAGACATCCTATTTTTCTATTTTTCCTCTAAACCCTTTTTCATTCCTTCCCAATGTTCTTTGCTTGCTATTCCTCCTATTTTCTACCTTTAATGCTGGTTACTTCAAGGCATCAGCCCTGTTCTCTATCCATACTGTATTTGGGAGGTGGGGGGTCTTTTCTAACTATACCCAACACCTATAGGATTTCATCCAGATCCCATGACTTTAAATACTGTGTTTTTAGCTGAGCCTTCTCCTCTGAATGCCATCTTTATCCTTCTTTCTATTTGACATATCCAATTGAATACTTCATAAAATTTAACTTTTGAATTTCCCATATAAAACAGCTTCCTTCCCTGATTTTCCCATCTTAGTAAATGTCACCACCATCTACTTGGTAGTTTAAGCCATAAACTTTGGAGTCTTCCTTGATTCCTCCCTTTTTTTCATCATTACCCTCTGTCCCCAGTGCAAACCATCCGCATGTCCTATGGTTTTCATTTCTAGAATATGTCTCAAATGTGGCTATTTCTTTTCATTTTCACTAGTAGTACCCAGTTTAAGCTACCATCGTCTGTCACCTGTACTAGTCAATAGCCTCCTAATTAATTTCCATGCTTCCATACTCCCCTTGCATTCCATTTATTTTCCATAGCAGCCATCATGATCTTTTTAAAGTGTAAGTCAGATCATGACTTCCATCTGCCTTCAGTGGCTTCCGATCCTCCTATAATTAAATACAAATTCCTTACCATGTTCTGTAAAATCCTGCATTATTTGACACTTACATACTTCTCCAGCCTCATCTCCTACAGATGTTCCAGTTGCTTATTAATTCTACCCACTCTGGGCTCCATTCTCTTCCTCAAACAAGTTCTTTCTCAGTTCATCACCTTTGTACTTAACTTGAAGTCTTCTAACTTTTTAAATAACTGGCTGCTTCTTATCTTTCAAGTCTCAGTACAAATATTACTTCTAAGAGAGTCTTTTCCTAACAAAATTATCTAAGAAGCTCCTTCTCCCACATCTACCCTAATCATTTAGTTTTTGTTCACTTGTCTATCTGCCTCCTTCCACAAGAATATAGTCTTTAGAAGGGCAAGAATTTTGACTGTCTTATTCAAAGTTATATCCATACTACCCAGCACACACTAGGTTCTTAATGAGTCATAAAGATCAGAGCCAGTATTCAAATACAGGCATGTCTTGCTCTATTTCCATGTAGTGTTTTATTTTCAATGTAAACATTTTTTGTATAATTCCATAATTTTATATTTAATTTTTATTATTTCAGTGGCATCCTTTCAAATATACAATGCATAGCTTCTATTAAATATATAATCAAGGTATACATGTATTATATATTCTGTTTATATTACATGGTTTTAATTATAAAATTGTTAGCAGAAACCTATGCTGTATGTGAAAAATTTTAATAACCTAGATAAGATAAAAACTCTTTTGAATTGCTATATTTTATATAGATGAAGATGCTTGCCTTCATAATTAAGATCCAATTAAGAGATTCTTAGTACACTTGTATTATACTACTACATATCTAATTAAATATACTGAGAAATACTCATCTATGCTGAATATACATTTTCTTTCATAAAAAAAAATCTCTTTTATTTCCAAAAGAAACTCTTTATAATGTCCCAATATTACAAGTTACAAGTGTGTTAAATCATATTAATAATCCATCTAATTTCATCTAGCCTAAAAAAATTGTAGGTTCACTATAACAAAAAAGGAAATAATATGATTAGTATTAAAATTCTTATTAGTAATAACAGCTAGCTGACTATTTAGAAGTGCAAAACAATTTCTTGGAGTTACATTTGGAGTACAAATTTTTCATGGAGAAAGGAAAGTAGAATGTGTGTTTAGAAGTCACATACTTTCAGTTAAGTTAATTTCATTGCTGACCTGTTATAGACTATAAATTTTTTTTTTTTTTCAGTTTTGTTGTACTGGGAGTAATGGCTCCATACTTAAACATCAGGGAATGTTCTTTTCTCTTTTCTTTTCTTTTCTTTTTTAGAAACAGGATCTTGTTCTGGTTCCCACGGGCTGCAGTGGCATGATCACAGCTCACTGTACCTTTGAACTCTTGGGCTCCAACAATCCTCCCTCCTTCTCTTCCCAAAAGACTGGGATTTTACAGGCATGAGCCACTGCACTCAGCTGAGAATTTAAGAATTTTTAAAGTTACGTCTTCAGAGGATGGTGCTATAATAGAATATTATAAAAATTTGCATTAGTTTTCATTGTCTAATAGCATAAGTTCTGTAGCAACAAATAATACCCTGTACTTAAAATGAATAAAGGGTATCCTTGATCTTATTTCTTTCCTATTACTAGGTTGTAACTAATGACCTGGTCATTAGACTTACGATTTACTGGTCATCAATAAATCATAAGCATAGTATATATGCTGTTGGGGTTTTGTTGTTGTCGCTGCTGTTATTTCCAAAAGATACTTTTAATTTAACTTAAAGTTTCTGTGATGACAATTGAAATTAACTTCACAGAGAACAAAATAAAAACAGAATCAAGGTAAAGATATTCATGTAATGTTTTCTTTTTTTTTTTTTTTTTTTTTTTGAGACATCTTCTTACTCTGCTGCCCAGGCTAGAGTGAGTGCCGTGGCGTCAGCCTAGCTCACAGCAACCTCAAACTCCTGGACTCCAGCAATCCTACTGCCTCAGCCTCCCGAGTAGCTGGGACTACAGGCATGCGCCACCATGCCCGGCTAATTTTTCCTATATATTTTTAGTTGGCCAATTAATTTCTTTCTATTTATAGTAGAGACGGGGTCTCGCTCTTGCTC